>VRLP01003491.1:0-63477 GCA_009660295.1 Lophius piscatorius
TCCGGGGAAGGAGGAGGCGGTATGAGTGGGTAGAACGGAGGGATCGTGTCGAGGTCAGTGGGGTGAGTAGTTCTTTCAGGTAGGGGGGTGCGTTACCATGGATACACTGGTGAGTGAGGAGAGAGATCTTATAATCAATCCTGGTGGAGATGGGAAGCCAATGAAGGGAATGAAGAACAGGGGTGATGTGTTCGTGTTTACGAACTCTCATCAGGATCCTTGCAGCACTGTTTTGAACAAAAATTTATAACATTTTTTCATTCAAATGAATGGGAATAATAATCGGGGATTATGTTCACAGCATAAACGCTAAACTACCGAAAAATAAAACGTCACTAAATGCTCCTGTTTGTCTCAGGTGCCCCCAATGATGACATCAACCTCGTCCTGCAGTGTCTGGACAGCATGCTGACTCGCCGCAAGAAGCAGGTGACCCTGCAGAGGGCGATGGCGTTCATCAAAAGACTGAGCACGCTCAGTCTGCATGTGCTGCCCAACGCCAGCGTGGGGCTCCTCGCTGCAGAAAGAGCTGTTATGCACGTGAGTTTTAATTCAGTCCATGGCATGAAATCGTCAGATGGATGTACACAGGGCAGAGGAGTCGTTTAAGAATTTACGTTCAAATACATTCAGATGCAGACCAAACAACCTTTAGAGGCTTGTCTGCGCGTGTGAAAGTACATCATTTAAACAGCGTCACTCAATGCCCGCCTCTTTTATGATCCTCCGGATACGTCCAGAAGATGGCAGCAGAGAGTCGAGCGTTTGACAACAGCAACAGTAACAGTAGAGGAGTTGATGGAGGCAGGAAGACCAGGGTTAAGGCATCTTTATGGACAGTGACTGATGACCTGGGTCACCTATTGTGTGTGTGTGTGTTTGTTTGTGTGACAGGCCTTCCCTAAGTGTGACTTCCTGTTGGATAACGAGGTCCAGGGAAGCGGCCTCTACCTGCCAGAACTAGAAGAACCAGAACACTGCAACGCCCAGAACACAGCATTGTGGGAGCTGCACACCCTACAGGTACCGCTGCTACTTGTTTAATTTTCTCCATAGGTTTTATAACAGTAGAATCTTTCATCACCATTTTGAGGCATGAATGTAAATGATCACCTTATACAGATCAGCCATAACATTATAACCCCTGACGGATGAAGTCAGAAAAACATTGCTTTTCTGGTCACCTGTCGGTGGGCGAGGATGTCTGGCAGCAAGTGAACGTTTTGCTCCCAAGTTGATGTTGGAAACAGGAAAAATGAAGAAGCATCAGGATCTGAGAAACTTTGACAAGGCCTGGATAGTGATGGCTAGACTACTGGATCGGAACATCAGAACTGCAGGTCTTGTTGGGTGTCTCTCGGAGTGACCTCTGACCCCTGTCCTCTGCTGGATGCTATTACAATGGACCTGTTCGCATTGGAACTGGACCACAGACCAATGGACGAAGGTCTGAGGGATCAGATTTTTATTTTAAATGTCATGTGGACGACCACGTGTGTGTGCCATCGCTTACACACTGCAGAAATGTTTGAGAAACATAACAACCTGTTCCGGGTGTGTCAACTTGGCCGCCAGATTCCCAAGATGTAAATCCAATCCAGTATCTCTGGGATGTTCTGGAGGAAAGACTCGGACCCATAGAGGCCCCACCTCACAGCTTCCAGGACTTGTAGAATCTGCTGCTAAGGTCTTTGTAGCAGATGCCACAGCAAACCTTCAGAGGTCTGCTGGAGTCCGTCGACAGATCAGAGAGGTTTTAGTAGCAAAAGTGGAGCCCCCGTAATATTAGGCAGGTGGTTATAATGTTATGGCTGATCAAATATACTTGTCATTGGGATGTCCATGTTTCACCTCCTGCTGCTTTCCCTGTGCGTCACAGAGACATTACCACCCGGTGGTGCGTAAGATGGCCGTCCATCTGCGTCACGGAGCTCCCAGTGAAGGATCAGCGGCGCTCGGCGTTGATCTGAGCCGCAGGTACGACCACTTCTAATCTCTTTAAAGGTGCAGTCCACCTATTTTATAAACTCTATAACCGTTTTCTTTTGACTTCCTCCCCAGGACTCCAGTGGAGCTTTTTAATATCTACAGTATCAAAGACATGACCTTCAACCCCCCTGTAGCTCCACCCGCCACCAAGAAGAAGGTACAAACATCGAACACTCAATCATTCGTTCGGTTTCGTTTCAGTTAGTGAAGTTTTTATTATTTCTCATGATCAGGATCGTTTTGTGATCGGGGCGAGGCTGCTGGACGTGGACTTGCAGAGACAGGCTGAGAGCGTCCTGAGCGCAGCAGACGAGAAAGGACTGGATTTCTTAAAAAAGAAAAGCACAGAAGAAACTTTGATGGCAGGAGGAGCAGAGTCGCCTTCAGAGTAACGACTGGATTATCAGTGGGGGGGAGTGAGCTTATGTACAGAAATAATGATCATTATAAGTTTTGATATTTCATCATGTACTGAAAGATTTAACCTTGTGTTCAATAAAAATGTGTCATATTTGGAAAATTTGGTTTGTTTAAATGTTTGTTGGGACAGTGTTTTTTTTTTTTCAACGTTTTTTTGAGAACTAAAGTTGTAATCTCATGTCCAAATTTGAAATTTTGTGTAGAAAAAGGCCTAATTATTGAGAAAATTTTCTAATACGTGAGGAAAATGTTTTATGAAAAGAGCAAAAAACTCAATGAATATTTATTAGGTTGAAATTATTCCAAATTTTCTGTTGTAAAAAGTAAACATTTCTGAACAAACCATTGTAATTTTATGAGAAAACTTATTTTTTGACAATAAAAAGTCATAATGCTGTGAGAATATGTTTGTAAAATTTTGGAGAACAAAAACCATACTTAAATGATGAAGATGAGGATGAGTCATGACATTGATAGATTGATGATTTTGGTTTCATTTAACAGTAAAAATATCAGAGGTCCAACATAATCCCGCGTTCATTATGCACCAACACGCCAGTTTGACCCATTAACAAAGTTAATGTCAGTTAAGTAAAAATTGCAGCCCCCAAATTGAGCAACCAGGGGCTTTGAACAGATCTGGATCTGAACCCCGTATGACGTCACGTACTTCTAGACTTGCACAAGAGATTAGTCAGAGCTGTCCATCATTCATCTAAACTTCGGTGCTGCTCACAGGTCTGTGTTTGGTCCTGGTTTAGACGTCCCCACAGTGAAAACACACTTTAATCTGGTGAATGTCTGAATCGGTCCAATTAATTTCTAGAGGATCCGTGAATCGTTCCTGCGAAATGAAATGTCCCCTGAGAATTTGTTCGGGAGTTTTAATCCCGCTGACCGCTTGTGCTGCTAAGGGTCGCGGGGGCTGGAGCCTATCCCAGCTGACATGTGGCGGGAAACGGTTCATCAGCCACTCCGACTTACGTTCACTCCCGCGGACAAACAAACACAAAACATGAAGGTTCTGGATCCAGACGATGATCTACCGATGGTCCACAAACATCTAAAGGCTTATAACTTCTGCCAGAATCCGTTCAGAACCTTCACGGTTACCGGACAGACAGACATTCAGTCTAGATAGTAATTGAGTCGGAAAGACTTGAAATCTTGTAAACTGAAATTCCGAGATTTCTTCCATCCAAGGAAATTCCCGAAGGCCTTCGTTTTCACTCGGGTGTCACGAGACGTCATGTGGGTCGGGGTTCGTCTGCGGATTCCTCCAACTGTCTGAACACGTTCGTCCTTCCCATTTCCTCATCATCATCTTCAGGAACTGGAGTACATATAAGGCCGCGGGGGGCGCGAGCGGGAATAAAAGCGCTGGTGAGAAGCAGATCAGTTTAAACCAAACTGACGACAAGATGGTGCTGCAGCCGATTTGGACCTTCCTCCTGGGGTACGTCTCCCTCCTGCGCTCCCCTTTCTTCCCCGTCGTCTTTTCCCTCTCCGTCTACCTGTTCTGCTGCCTGCCCTACCTGCTGCTGGACTCGCTGTCCTCCAGGTGGGCCCTGGTCCGCAGGTCCAAACTGCAGCCTCTCAGCACCATGAGCTGGTCTTCCTCTCTGGGCTGCCTGGCTCTGACGCTCTACAACCACCTGGTCTTCATCTTCCCACTCACCGTGATGCACTGGTACCTGAGGCCCGTCTACCTGCCCGAGGAGGCCCCGTCCCTGCCCCTCCTGCTGGTCCAGGTCCTGGTCTGCCTGCTGCTCTTCGACTTCCAGAGCTTCATCTGGCACCTGCTGCACCACAGGGTGCCCTGGCTCTACCGCACCTTCCACAAGGTTCGAACCCAACCTCCCATCTTAGAAAACAAAACCAAAACAAAGCTGAATGGAGTCGTGGTCCTTCATGTTCATCCCTCTTCTTCTCCTCCAGGTGCACCACACCTTCACCTCCACCTCCGCCCTGACCACGGAGTACTCCGGAACCTGGGAGACCATCGGTCTGGGCTTCTTCGCCGCCGCCAACCCGTTCCTGCTGGGCTGCCATCCGTTCACCGAGATGACCTTCTTCCTGCTCAACGTGTGGCTGTCGGTGGAGGACCACTGTGGGTACGACCTGCCGTGGGCCACGCACCGCCTGGTGCCGCTGGGACTGTACGGCGGCGCGCGCCACCACGACCTCCATCATCTCAAGTCCAATTGCAACTACGCGCCTTACTTCACCCACTGGGACCGGCTGGCCGGGACGCTGCACCGAGACTGAAGAACCGATAACGAACTGATGATGATGATGATGATGAGGAGGTGATGAAGACATTACTTGATCAACTTTAAGTTTTTGGACTTTTTGAGGTTAAAACTGGATTTTTTAAAAAAAACCTTAAGCTCCAGAATGTTTTTAAGCTAAAGCTGGAATATTTTTACTTATTTCAGTTTCTGAACATTTTTTTTCAGTGGATGATGACGTTATTTAATTGAAATTCATTTTCAGAACCCATTTTTCACTGAACTGTTTTGAAAGTTTAAGTTTCTGAACTGAACCGAAGCTGAGCCTGACTTCCACTGGAACTTTTTTAAATAGTATAAACTTTTTGTTTCTTGATGGATGAAGCCATTTTGACAACATATTTAAGATTTTTTGAAGGTTTCAAAGAATCTGGGTTTGACTGAGTCTAAAGTGAAGGAGAACTTTCTGAAAGGATTATGGTGGTTCTGATCCAAAGTTTACATCAACCTTCTTCTCGTCTCTCAATCCAAACACCGATGCACTGAAGTTTCACCGGCTATTTATATTATCTATGTTTATATGTGTTAATTTGTTTCTTTATTTGTTTCTTTATTTATTCATGAACTATAAACATGAAGCACCTGGACAGAGATTATTTATTTATTGATTTTGTATTTTGTCATATGGTCCATAAATTTCTCTCAGGATGAATGTGATGATGTTTTTGATGAAGGATTAAAGATTATTTTCTACTCTGATGTTGATCTTTTTATCTCATGAAATTGATGGACGGACAGAAACTGTAGATGAATATTCACAGAAGGCGCCTGATTGCCGACAGAGGGGGCGGGGCCAAACGTCTGATGTGTACTTCTGAGTGTGACCTCTAGAGGGCAGTGTAGGTGATGCGACAGAAGACCAAATGAAGCTTCTGCTTTATCGATCATGATTCACACAAGGGTTTCAAACCTTCATATCTTCTCCTGCTGCTGCTCCTGGAGAACTACTTCACAGGACGGATCTTCATGCTGATGGTCTTCAGGGAGTAGTCGTATCTTTTCCAGGTGCTCCACTCCACTCCAACAGCATAGAGGGTGCCATCAGCCCCCCATCGATAAATACCGTTAGGGTTTGTCATGTGGCAGGCGTTGTACCAGAACGCTCCCAGGTGTGATCTGGAACAGTTTGCAGTTGAGTTGTCCTGGTCTTTATCAAAGGTGGAGAACTTGTTTCCATTGTGAGGAGCCAGAGAGTTTCCTGTAAACACAACAGTTTAATGTCTCCGCCTCTCAAAGGACATTTCTGTCCTTTTAGTGCCGTTCTGGGGAATTCTATCTGTGATCATGTGATTGTTTTGTCTTCTGGACAAGTTGTGCATATATGGATGATTTTTTTTATTTTATCCTCATTTCATCTTCAGATTCTATAATATGTCAATAACTTGCTGTGTAAACAAGATTTTGTCCACACTGCATGTTAACGAAAAAAAAAAAGTCATACATTCAATCTGTGGAACCCCTCGCCCTCCTACGTTAACCTGTAGAAAAACTCGCTCTCAACCAAGGACAAACACCAAGCGGGTCCACAGCTGGTGTTCTTCATGGCGTGACAGGAAACAGGACTAACCCAGAGAGGAAGGCAGCTTTTATTTCTATTAAATTCCTTGATAACCAACAAATACAACTAAAAACTTACCCGCCCCACCATCGGTGAATCCTGAGACGTGCAGCTTGTACCCATAAGACTCGGGGTCGATGGAGAACGAGGAGTAACTAGCAAACACCTTGTTTCCCTCAAAGTCCTCCATGTCGACCAGCAGCTCATAGTTTTTCCTCATGACCAGACTAAATATGTTCTCCAGACCTGAGAACAATTATTCACATCTTCTGCATGGAGATGCAAATGGTTTGACGAGGTGACATGACTATTTCCTTCCTCACCAAGCCAGTACTCTCCAGCAGCGATTCCAAAGCCCATCTTGTAGTACAGCCATGGTCTGTAGAAGTTCACGGAGCCATCCATCCTCCTCTGGAACACCTGGAAGGAGAAAGGAAAGAGTTCTTTAACCTACAGGTGACTTATTGTGAAGGGCAAACAGAGGTGCTGGGACTTCAGTTAAAACACTTACCGTCCATCCTCCTCCTTTGGAGTCCATGTCACAGTAAACCTGGATATGAAGGAAGACTTATCAACAAAAAACTACAAGCTGTCCCGGAACTGTAAATATCGACCCAGAGATCATGGGTGATGGCGGTACCTGGACGGCTGACGTGGGTCCGATGGGAAAGATGGTGTACACGCCACTTCTTGGGTCGATCGTGTTATAGATGTCACTGCAGTCCAGTGGCAGGATGAGATTGGAGTAGCTGGCGAGCACCAGACCCAGCAGGAGCAGGAGAACGGATACCAGCTGGAAGAGAGGGGCGTGGCCATTATGTTAATCCATCCAATCAGAGGAGGTCCTGTGATCCATGCTGGTCATTGAGCAGGATCCCTCAAAACAGTCCAATTCCATACAGTAAAACATTCCAGGTCCAGTATGGAGAAGACGAGCAACCTTCATCTCTAAATAGAAACTCAAGAGTCTGTCAAAAGACACAGTTAATTATCACGGTTAATGTAAACTGATCAGCCGTAACATTATAATCAGGGACGGGTGAAGTCAGAATAACAATGATTACCTGGTTACCATGGCTACCTCTCAGTGTGTGGGATATATAAGGCAGCAAGTGAACATGTTTGCTGGAGGTGAGGTTTGGAGCAGGAAAAAAATAGAGACGCGTGAGGATTTGAGAGACATTGACAAGATCCATATTGAGATTGTGCCGGGTCAGAACATCTTAAGAAAACTGCAGGTCTTGTTGGGTGTACCTGGTCTGCAGTGGTTAGTACCTACCAAAGTGGTCTAAGGAAGTACCACCGCCAAAGGTTCCCAGTGACGGCTATCCTGTGTTTTTCGATCCAACTAAAAAAAGTTGATGCTTGTTTTGATTGAAAGGAGTCAGAAAACCCAGTGACATCAAAGCGTGCTGTGTATGCGGCAGGCAGCCTCATACATCTGTCCACTGCTGAAAGTTCTTACAATGGGCCCGTCCGCATCAGAACTGCACCACGGAGCAAGGGAAGAAGGTGGTGTGGTCAGGTGGATCAGTGCCTCTTTTACATCATGTAAAAGGGAAAGCGTCCAGTGAGTGTTAAATGCTTACCTGGAGGGGAGATGCATCATGGGAAGAAGAGAAGCCAGCGAAGGCAGTGAGATTGTTTAGACCATCTTCTGCTGGGAAACTTTGGTTCCTACCATTCTTGTGTATGCAGCAACTACCTGAACATTGCTGCAGACCAAATCCTTCAAGGAAACGACATTCCCTAACGACAATGACCTCTTCCAGCAGGACCATGCCCCCTGACCCGCTGCAGGAATGCTTTGAAATAAAGGAATAAAGCAACCAGTTGAAAGTCTTGACCCGGTCTACAGAGTCTCCATACCTCCACCCAATCCATCATCTGTGGGATGTGCTGGACAAACAAGTCTGATCCAGGGAGGCCCCACCTCACAACTGCCAGGACATGAAGGAGCTGCTGCTGATGTTTTGGTACCAGACACCACAGCACACCTTCAGAGGTTCTGCTGGAGTCCAGGTCTCAACGTGTCGGAACTGTTTTCTTGATTAAATGGAGACCGGCACAATACCATGAACAAAGGAGTTGGTTATAATGTTATGGCTGACCCATGTACGAAGAATTCGCATGATTAATTAAGGACGTTTTCAATTTTGTTGGTCGATTCATTAAAAGTGGGGTTCACGTCCGTGGAGGTTGAGTCCAGACCTGGTGAAGCAGGAACCAAACAATTACCCCGAACCCTAAACCAGAGTTAAGACCCAGACTTACCTTCATGTTCAGATTCCTTTCAGAACCAGCCGATGAAAATGTGTTCTGAACATTTGAGGGAAGCTTTAATTTATAGTCCAAAGATTGACGAGCCTCCAAACACCTGCTGCTTTTCACCAACCCGATGAAGCCGCGTCCTTGAGTCAGCGATTAGATTACAAAACCTAACTGGATCATAACCTGACGTGTCGCCTGGCCATAGGGGGTTAGTCCAGGTTTACACAGTGAAACAGTAAAGGTTCATACAGTGAAACAATCCAGGTTCATATAGTGAAATAAATCCAGGTTCATTTAGAGAAACATTCCATGTCATATAGTGAAATAAATCCAGGTTCACACATTGAAATAGTCCAGGTTCACACAGTAAAACATGATAGATTCATATAGTGAAAAAAACTCATGTTCATATAGTGAACGAGTAAAAGTTAACACAGTAAAACGTCCAGATCACAAAGTGAAAAGTCCAGGTTCACATAGGGAAAAGTCCAGATTCACGTGTCTGGAGTCACACATGTCGATGACATCATAGCTCGCTGAACTGTGTCATGTTATGGAAACTTTCAACTTCATGTGTAAGTAATGACAGTCATAAGTGAACTATGTCTCTCTCAGCATGCAATGATTCACCCTGGAGTGATTCATGGGTCAGCAGGATGCCATGTGGAAATCCCAGTTTGAGAAATGTGAGAATAAAAACACAGAACAAAACACTTAAAGGGGAGATAAACAGGAAGTAACATCATGACACTAAAATACTCCAAATACTCTGGTATTTCTATTTTATTCTAATCTATTCTATTCTAGTATAAGTATTAAAAAGTTCCTAATAACAAAAAATTTTTCTAAGATGATTAATTAACCAGATAGTAAAGCCTACAGACCAACCGGTTATTTATTTAGGCGCCATATGACAAAATCAACTCAGCTGAAGTTGTGTCTGCTTCCTGTAAGGTTTCAGGACTTCATGGTGGTTCTTCAGATGTCTCTGTTGTATCGAAGCTCTCGGTGTGTTGCCCCCCCCCCCTGATCTGATCCCGGTCCTGCAGGAACCTGCAGGATCCCACAGGATCTGTGATTTATTTTAGTCTCCAGATGCTCTCAGGGTTTCTACAATAAGAGAAACCTGCAGCGAGTTGGGCGAGGAATGAGGAAGAGGACATGAACTGCTGTTTGGAGAGGAGGAGGAGGTAGAGAACGAGAAGAAGAAGAAGGGGTAGAGAAGGTGAGGAGGTAAAGAAAGAGAGGTTATGATAGAGAAGGGGAGGAGGTAGAGGACAGGAGGAGGTAGAGGAGGTCGAGGAGGAGGTAGAGGAGGAGGTAAAGAAAGAGCAGAGAAAGTAGGGGAAAGGATGTAAAGAAGGAGAGGAAGTAGAGAAAAAGGAGTGGAGAGGAGGACACCTCGGAGATTTAAATAATTACAATAGTGATTATGTCTGACAGAAAGTGAAGTTATGGTTTCTGGGAAATTGCCTGTTTAAATACCAGAAGTGATTGTGAGAATCTAATCTTCTCCACTCCCTGTCACGTGTGCCCAAGGGAACGTCAGGTGGGCTGGTTCGGTCTACAATCAGACAGCGCCTCCTGCAGGCCACTGAGAGTTTCTGCAAGACAACTGTTTACCTGTAATAACACAACACCTCCTGTAGGGGGAGCCACAGGCCGATCCATCAGCGGGAAGAGCGGAAGAGAGAAGAGAGGAAGAACAGGAGAGGAAAAGACAGGAGGAAGACAGGGAGAGGAGGCGTTAAAGAATGAGATGAGAATGTAGTGAAGGAAAGGAGGACGTACAGAAGGAGAGGGAGAGAAAAAGTAGAGGAGAGCGACAAAGAAAGGATGAGATAGGAGAAGAGGAGGGAGGAGATGGAAGACATGGAAAGAAGGGATCAGAAAAGAAGATGATGTTGTAAGGAAGGAAAGAAGAAGAAAAGAAAGGAGAAGAGGCTTTGGAGGAGAGATGAAACATTTAGGACGTTACATTTCGTGTCCAGCAGGTGGCAGCAGAAGCAATCTGAAAAGACACCATTTCTCCTGCAGGTGAAGCCTGAGGACGATACAGGAGGAAGAGGGAAAGGAGAGGACGAGAGAAGGAAAGTTAGACATAGAAAAGGAAATTATATTATTAGGCATCGGGTATAAAGATTTAATTACTTTTATCACTTTTTAAATATCTTCATGTTTGGGACTTATTTTAATGTAGCGAATATTTTTGTGCTTAGACCTGTACTGCACACAAACACATTCACACTCACACACTCACACACACACATACACTTATAAACACCCACACAAACACACACAAACGCATTCCTAAGCTGGTCGCTGTGTTGATGTTAGTCGACCAATCAGAAGCACTTCAGACGTCCTGGTAAAAAGTCCAGCTGTTTTCCCATTTTAGGTCAAAGTCCAGGCAGGGTGTGTGTGTGTGTGGGTGTGTGTGTGTGTGTGTGACTATAGACCTTCGACAGTAACCTCCATGAAAACAGATTTGCAGAGATTAAATTGAATCAAAAACTGTGAAAATAAATAAATGAAAGAATCACTGACTCTTTCATTGCTGAGGAATCTTCGCCCATTCATTTTGGACAAAAGCCCCCAGTTCTGGAATATTTCCTGGTTAGCGATGATACCTGGAATTGGCCAACTTTATCTATGATAGCTGAAATTAGTTAACCTTATGAAAGCTGGAATTGGCTAACTTTAGATATGATAGCTAACATTAGCTAACATCAGCTAAGAAAGCTGACATTCGCTAAATAGAGATATAATAACCGACACTCACACACAGCTAACCGTGGGTATGATAGCTAACATTTGCTAACTGTAGCAATGACAGTTGTCACTATCTAGCTGTGGTAGCTGACATTTGCTAACTGTAGCAATGACAGTTGTCACTATCTAGCTGTGGTAACTGACATTTGCTAACTGTAGCAATGACAGTTGTCACTATCTAGCTGTGGTAGCTGACATTTGTTAACTATAGTTATGGCTGCTGACATAGCTACCTTTAGCGATGATGAATTGATTGAGTCAGCTTTAGCTTTAATAGCTGACATTAGTGCTCACAGCTGTAATAGGTAGCTTTTGCAATGATAGTTGACTTCAGCTAAATTGAGCTATTATACCTGATACTTGATAACTGTATGCATGATAGCTAACATTAGCAAACCTTTGCAATGACAGTTGATACTAGGTAACTATAGCTATTGCAGCTGACATTACCTAACTTTAGCTATGATAGCTGACATTAGCTAGCTTAAGCAATAAGCTAACATTAGCTAACTTAAGCTATGGTATATGTTAGCTATCATACCTTGCTAACTAAACTTAGCAATGACAACTGACACCAGCAGACTGTAGGTATGATAGCTGAAATTAACCCTGATAACTGAATTAGCTAACTTAAGCAATGATAATTGACATTAGCTAAATTTTGCTATAATACCTGACACTCGCTAACTGTAAATAAGATTGTTGAAATGAGCTAACATTAGCAATATTATGTGACATTAGCTAACTTAATCTATAATAGCTAATATTAACTAAACTGAGAGCTGTCACCAGCTAACTGTAGGTATTATAGCTGAAATTAACGCTGATAGCTGAATAAGCTAACTTGAGCAGCGATAGTTGACTAGCTATTACGGGTGTAACGCTACACCACAATCACAATTCGGTACCTACCTCGGTTTTGAGGTCAAAGTTTGGTACGTTTTCAGTACGGTGGAAACAAGAAGCAGAAGACATAGAAGGAACTTCTTTCTTCTTTTCTTTGTGGGTCGTGGAGTGACGCCTCTCCTTCTGCGTATTATGTTTTTTATTCCTTTTTTTGTTTTTTTCATTGCATCGTAGCATGTAGAAATGTGACTGTGCTCAAACTGTACTCTTATTGTATTCAGATTAGCAGCATAACATTAGGACTGGCAACATAAATAGCCTTTCACAGGATGCAGCACATAGAAACACACCTTTACTTTTACGAACAGATTTCAGCTTCACCTTAGTGCAACATAACTTTTTTCCAAAAAAAACCAAAAAAGATAATGTAGGTTAAGCAGGTAGGAATTTTCATGTTTGACTTCAGGAAAAGTTAACTTGCCCACATTGTTTGCAGAAAGAGCTGGTGTGAGTTGACGGCCGACATGCGGACGAGATGGAACTTCTTAACGTGGTTTGATCATTTTCAGCAGGAGTTTGAACACAACAGAACTCAGTTTCAACAGCAGAACAGTCGCACATCCTCCGCTAGAGAAACACCGAAGGCGCTTGTTATTGCCTTGGCGTCGTCTGAATTATTAGAATTATTACTAAATGCCGCGGGACGCTGGGACTGGACTGAACCTCGTTAATTTCATTGTCACACTTACATCCCTACTAGCTTCCATACTCGCTAACTATAGGTATGATAGCTAACATTAGCTAACTTAAGCAATGATGATTCACGTAAGGTACCTTTAACTGGGATAGTTTATCGTTACTTTATTAGACAGTTTAAACTAATTTCATACTGGTAGCCAGTTACAGCAGGAGCTAATAGATGCTAGTAGCAATGCATACATGAACTTATATATGCACTGCTATATATGAACTTAACTTATTAAACCTATTGGTATATTCACATAGAATCATGCATGTGAATTAAATCTAACATGCGACAAATGCAAAGTCAGCGGCTGCCTGTAGTGGCTTGTGATAATGTATGATAGTGTAAATAGTGAGTGTGAAAGTGTGCCCATATATAAGTACTATGAAATAAAGTATTTCATAGATTTAGCACTTAGCATAAATGAGCCAGTTGCTAGCTACCATTAGTGTTATGTAGCCTCATGTTGTATTGGATGTTTTTGCGCAAATTTAAATCATTAGCATGTGATGAGAAGATTAAGCTCATGGAATCAGAGAGACGACAGGGTTTAATGTCAGGACCGTGGATAAAATCAAATATTTAGCATGTGAAGCTAACGGCTGCCTGTACTGGTGTGTGCTAATGCATGAAAGTGTAAATAATGAGTGAATGTGGAATGAAGCGATGAAGGACGGGAGGAGCAGATGAACACTAAACAAGGACATGCTGAAGGACAGCACTCAGAGAAATACTCCACACGGACAGGCCACGCCCACTGCACTTTCTCTCCTTACATGAGACGAAGACGAGGAGCAGGAGGAGGAGGAGGAGGAGGAGGAGGCAACTCTTATTTACTAACCAGCTACCTTATTTGGCTGTAAAGACGCAGAAAGATCTCTCTGCTGTCTGTTGTTGTATGTTTTATTTCTATTCCATCTCTTCTTCATCATTTTCTTCCTGTAGTTTCTTAGTAGTAAAGAGGGCGGGACTTAGAATGCAGGAAGTATCCGCGTGGTAATGTTTCCTTTTAAGGAGAACCTGAGCGGTATCTGAATCAGTGAGGCATACTGGGGATAAAGTCGTCATGGTGATCCATCCTGACACGTCCTCCTCCCGTGAGATGACATCGCTCAACGACTACGATACCCATGAGCCTTGGTACCTGCAGCACCCGAGAGGCCGCCAGTCAAATCAACCTGTCGGATGATTCCATTGATTTCCTGTTGGTCATAAAATTTAAAAATTGATAATCCATTAATTTGACGGAGTCTCTCTGTGGTACCACTGGGTCACCAGCAGAAATTCCTGATCTGAAAACACCTGAAGATGGAGGTTGTTACCCCTTGAACAGTTTCCTCTGCTCTGAAGAACGCTTGTTTTATCACCACAGCAGTGATTGAGAACGACTGCGGGAAAAAACTAAATTCCACCCGACCCTCCCAGTAGGACACACGAGGGTTCGGTATGAAGTACAACGCTGAATACTTCTTAGTACTTGCAGCTACAAAAATGTATTCTATAAAACTGGAAATCCAAACTCCCCCCTCACAGGGGGCAACTTCCTATAGAACACCTGAAGAGCTTCTTTGACAGAGTCGGGAGGAAACCTGAGCAGTTAGTGCAGGAATGTGTCCCTCCTTCATCTATTCAAATCTATTTAATGTCCATATACAAACATTATATACTCTACGTACGTAACAAACTCTACATACAGTGTATAATGTATGTTCAGTATATATAGTACATTTACTGCATGTTCAGTACATAAACAGTATATATATATTTATATGTAGAATATATCCATTTTATAACACAAAGTGTTTTACATGATTAAACAAGGAATTAGAAAACACCAACAATGACAGAAAAGACCAACGAGGAAATGAGATCACTATATTATATTTACTATATATATCTATATAACTATATATATATATATAATCTCAATCTCTTCTCAATAAGGACTGCATACCTTAATTTGACTAAACATACCTCGCATGTCTTCTTCATTCTTCAGTTCTATGTTCCAGGTGTGAAGGAGAGACTTTATCATACCAGGGTTGAAGGTGGAACGTTCTTTGTTCTTTTTGTTGTTGTTAATGTTTCTTTCTGTTTCTGTACAAAATGTCTATTCTGCCTCACTACACACACACACACACACACACACATATATATATACATATATATATATATACATATATATATATGTGCTCAGGATCCTGCGCCTCAATGAAGACAGATGGAAGGAAACATTATAATTTGTTCCAAACCAAACAGGCGGTGTTCACACTGAGCAAGACGCTAATTTATACACCGGCTCAACTCATGTCGCTCTACCGTTCAACTCACGTCGCTCTACTGGTTCAACTCACGTCGCTCTACATGTTCAACTCACGTCGCTCTACATGTTAAACTCACGTCGCTCTATCGGTTCAACTCACATCGCTCTACGATTCAATTCACGTCGCTCTACCGGTTCAACTCACGTCGCTCTATTGACTCAACTCACGTCGCTCTATTGACTCAACTCACGTCGCCCTATTGACTCAACTCACGTCGCTCTATCGACTCAACTCACGTCGCTCTACCGTTCCACTCACGTCGCTCTATCGACTCAACTCACGTCGCTCTATCGACTCAACTCACGTCGCTCTATCGACTCAACTCACGGCGCTCTACCGGTTCAACTCACGTCGCTCTTCCGGTTCAACTCACGTCGCTCTATTGACTCAACTCACGTCGCTTTATCGACTCAACTCATGTCGCTCTAGCGACTCAACTCATGTCGCTCTATCGACTCAACTCACGTCGCTCTGCCGGTTCCACTCACGTCGCTCTGCCGGTTCCACTCATGTCGCTCTATCGACTCAACTTACGTCGCTCTATCGACTCAACTCACGTCGCTCTATCGACTCAACTCACGTCGCTCTATCGACTCAACTCACGGCGCTCTACCGGTTCAACTCACGTCGCTCTATCGACTCAACTCATGTCGCTCTACTGGCTTCATCAATTTGACAACACACACACTTAGCAGAAGCCAGAAGACTAGGGAAGCGTTTGTGAGGGACACTTAGAAGTGATGAAACCCGTGCCTTTTTATTTGTCAAATTGATGAAGAAGTTTTGTCAATTTCCGTGTGTTTTTTTAAAATTTGCAGTGCGTTTCCCCTGTGGGCCACAGTAGCTTCCTGCAAAATGAAAACTTTAGACCCAGTCAGATTAAACGGATGATGGAACTTATGCGAAAGGTGTCGTTCACGTCAGTAGAGTAAATTTGTAACATGTCTCTGCTCTGAGTTCTGATGGAATCAAACCACTTTTAAAAATGCTCCTGGAGGAACTCTGGAAGCTGGTTCACTTCTGTGAAGGTTCACTATCGTTCCAGTCTTTATCTACACAAGTATCTCGCATCTGGAGATAATTTGTCTGGCTGTGATTCTGTGGAACTCCAGAACCTTAGAAACAGTGTTTGGACCGCATCCCAGACTGATGGATTTCAATCACCTTCTGGAACTTCTGCTGATTTTGGCATGGTGTGCTACTGGTGAGAACTAGGCGCCCACCTCCTGCTTCTGCAGATGTCCTCCTGAAGTGATGATGTGGTTTTAAAAGGGCTGTAAGTTCATTCGTGTCGGCGCATCAACGGTTTTTCTCCCCAGACAGGTTCTCCTGCCATAGTAGGGGGAAACACGTCCTACTATGGTGAAGAACAGGGACCGGTGGAATGAATGAATGAATGAATCACTGAGGCACCTGAGGGACGTTTGGCTCGTTTAATCCTCAAACAGGTTGATGTTCCATCCATAGAAGAAAACTAAAGTGGTGTGCATCACGTAAAGCAGACGTTGACGTCTGAGGGTCCTCCAGCCATCGCTGACACGAAGACACAAACATCCCGAGTCAAAACATTCACAAACGGCGAACATTCTTCTTCTTCTTCACTGCCTCATTTAGACCGACCTCCTTCCTCCATTCTCCACGCTGCTGTTTGTCTTTTTAAGGAGATGGACCGCTGCCCCCCCCCCCCCTCAAGCGACCCCGTAACATTAAACACACTGTGTGTGAGTGTGTATTTGAGTCTGTGAGTGTTTGATTCTGTGAGCGTGTGTGAGTCTGTGCGAGTGTGTGTGTGTGCCTGTGTTTGTGTGTTTGTGTGAGTGTGTGTATGTGTGTGTGTGTGAGTGTGTGTTTGTGTGCAAGTGTTTGTGTGCATGTAATTGTGTGTGTTATCGTGTAAGTGTTTGTGTGTGAGTGTATGCGTGTGTGTGTGATTGTGTGTTTGAGTCTGTCAGTGTTTGATTCTGTGAGCGTGTGCGTGAGTCTGTGCTAGTGTGTGTGTTTGTGTGTGCCTGTGTATGTGTGATTGTGTAAGTGTTTGTGTGAGTGTGTGCATGTGTGTGCCTGTGTATGAGTGATTGTGTAAGTGTTTGTGTGCATGTGTGTTTGTGTGTGCCTGTGTATGGTTGTGTGTGATAGTGTGTGTTATCGTGTAAGTGTTTGTGTATGAGTGTATGTGTGATTGTGTGTGCGTTTGTGTGCGTGTGTGTGTGAGTCTTTGTGTGTGTGTATGTGTGGGTGTTTGTATGATTGTGTGTGTGATAGTGTTAGTGTTTGTGTGTGTGTATTTTTTCTGTGTGAGTGTGTGTTTGTGTGTGAGTGTGTGTTTAAGGAAGGAGTCTGCCAGCAGATTTCTATAAAAGTCACCGCAGACGTTCAGCAGTGAGAGAAAACGACTGGATTATTATTTGAGGGATTTAATCTCCATGTGATAAAACATGAGAGGAAAGTTTGATTTACAGCATTAAAACTTTTAAATCTGCATCATTGTGGCGATTCAATCATCCAATTATACCAAAAGTCAGAACAAAAACTTATTTTTCTTGCAGTGGTCCACGTCTGTGGAGCGGCCTACCTCAGAGAGTGGAAATGTTTTTAAAAACAATCTTTTTAGTCAGACTTTTAACTGAATTCATTCATTTATTTGTTGACATTGTATTCAGTTATAATTACTATTATTTTATTTTTTGTTTTCCGTATTTTTGAACATTTTTTTTTTCCCATCAGTGATTTTATTTACATTTTCAACATTTAACTTTTTTGCGTTAACATTTATAATCACTGGACACAATATGTAATCCCTGCGTCTCCCCAAAACAAACAAATAACAACAATGTTCCTCTTGATTTATCAAATGGTAATCCAAACAAAATGTATAAGATGTAGAGAAATTAAAAATAGAGTTTTTTTACAAGCTTGGAAACGGCGGCATCCACAAAAACTTCCTTTTATTCCCTTGATCAGCTGTTCACCATCAATTTGATATAATATAATAATAACATAAATGATGAAAGGCGTCCATTTCTTCTCAAATATGTGCTGTTTAGCCTGTATATTAATAATAACATTGTTTTTATCCAATAGAGTAGTTTTTGGAACTGTTTTCAATAACAGTGAAATTCAGTCTTGTTCTAAAAGTAAGTAAGAAAGTTGGATCAGAAAGACTCTCATCTTGCACACTCGGGCCACACCTGACCACTCCTGCTGATACCACTCTAGTAACGTGACCTGTCACTCATGCTCGGTCTCAGCTACCTGCTTCACGGTCTGAGGCATCAGTTGATATCAGCTGCACTCATTCATTCAGCTTCATCCGTCCATCACTGTCACACCTGCACGATTACATCATCACCATCAGCTGCTGGCTTCAAATACGACTCTCTCTCCATTCATCTGGTGCTTTCATGCCGCTGGTTCACACAACCTCCTCCTCCCCAGCTCCGCCTAGGCCTCACAGATCCATCAGCCTCAGCAGGGGCATCAGCCACCACCACCAGCATCCAGAGTAATGGGGGGATGCTGTTCGGATCCCGAAGAGTCTGAGCGCCAAACATTTTTTCTAATAGTCTAATTGTCACACATCATCCGTTGTAATGAATCCTTCATCGTTTCTTCATTCTTCGTCTTCCCTGATTGAAATCCTGTTTCTCTGGATACAAACCCAATAGAAAAAGCCTGGGGGCCGATATTCTTCTCACTTTAGTTGGTTTTTGTTATAATTATTACTGTTTATGTCTTAAAAGTAGTTGTTTTTTTTGTTTTATTGTCTGGACTGCGTCCACTTTGTCCTCAGGACGGTTGCTGTTTTTATACCGTAGTTCCATTAGGTAGTTGTGTGTGTTGTGTGTACACTGACGTGGTGGTGGGGAAGTTGTTTTTATTGTTTTTATAGTTCCTGCTTTGCGCCTTCGGTCCATTTTTGCCTTGGGTTTGGATGGGGTGGAGGGGTTGGGGGGGCTATGATGCCATTTTCGCTTTAATGTGGCTAATTAGCTCATGCTAGTGTTTAGCGCTAAAACGCTAAACTAAAGGAAAGAGTGTCGCTATGTTAAAATAGTTTATGAATCCTACTATGGTGTCAATCCAGAAACGACTACAAAGTGAGGAGTGAAGAAGTGATGTCATCATAAGTAGCCAATCAGAGGCGGGTGGAGGTTTCATCATAGCCGGATTCATAAAAAACATGGATCCATACTTTCTCCTGGATATGTGTCGCAAATCTGATCACCAGTGGCCATTTTTCCGCCTGCCTGCCAACAAAAGTAATGACTACCTAACCTCCTCCAACCCTCGTTGGTGGAAGAGTTTCCACAAGGTGGCGCTAAAGCTAAAACTGATGTTACCTACGTAGATGTCTTTAGTGCCTTCTTTGCAACAGGCCCATAGTCAATCTTTGCTATTTGTTAAATACAACATCAGGTTTATGTCACAGCCAAAGTTTAAGTGTGTGCATGTAGCTCCCGCTAGTGGACATAGCAGGTATTTTGCAGCCAAAATCCCTCTCCGGGTTCAAAATAAAAGAACAACTGTGAGTAGTAACATGGACTTCAGTTTTGATGCAGTAGTTATCAAATAGTTTCTGAGCAAATGTGTTCATTGTCCTTTTTTATGTTGTTTAATACGTAAAATAATAATATAATGATATTCAAGACTTTTTTGATCTAACAAAGAATCTGATGAAATATTTGTGGCTCACCGTCGTTTCCAAACACACCTGATCCGTGTGGAGCTGTTTTAAGTTCTTGGGGGCAAGAAATTCAGGTGAGGCTCGAAATAAGCAACGAGCAGAGCTCATCCAACAGGTGAAACATCAAAAATGTCTCATTAAAGGCCCCAAAATCTAATCACCTGTTTCCCTCCTCAGGACCCACATTTGTACAAAAGAATCAAGAGTTTTTGAGACACAAACACATTTAAGAATGTTTGTTTTTTGCTCCTGTGACTTTTTCACGGCAGTGTGAACAAACCACATGGAATCGGATCTTTTCCAGTTCTGATTTGGCCCACTTCCATATGTGGTCCGACATCAGACTCAGGTCGGATTTTTTTTGCTTTGAGACATAAGTCAGAACCGTCGGTTTGAAATTCGTGCAACTTTGATGTGAACTTCCATCAACATTCGTCACAAAGCTGTTCCGGCAGGAGTAACTCTTCAGCGGATTTTTTAAAATTGTGTTGACTTTGACAGCATGCTGCGAGTGACGTCTGTGTTACTGTTATTTTGCACATGCAGGTGAGTTCAGGGCCGTCAACTGTTCACACTGGAGTCTGAGATAGGTAACCTAATATGCGGAGGTCATGTGATCTCTGTGTATAATGTTTTTATTATATTTCTTGTGGCCACTCGATGGCGCTAGGACTCTCGATGAATTTTGACAAGTAATTACTTCTGATTGGGAATGTGATCCGACATGTGATGTTTTACGTAAATGGGACCATGGATTGTGGAGTTAAGACAACTTCCTGTTTCATGTTTAAACAGGGAGAAAACCGCCTTTCCAAAATTGTCATTGGAATTTATTCAGGATTTCCAAATTGTCCTGCTAAAAATACAAAAAACAAATTAGCGCCAGCGACATACTAGCATTATAGAATGTGAGCATTGGACGCTAGCATTTAGCCCAGAACTCTATTGTGGCAAGAGATTGACATAACTCACTGGATGTCCCGCCCCTTTCTTCTTCTGACTATAAGACTTCCAAGCATTCTCTAAATGCTAACATTTACAGTGCTAGGATGCTAACTGGTGCTACAAGCTGGTCCATAACCAAATCCACAAGAAATGGTTTATCAAAGATTGCCTCCAAGAAGCTTCCTGTAAGACAAACTGGGAAGGCATGACCAGCAATGCACCATGGTCTACATAACTTTGACCAGTCGGCAACCCAGACATGAAAAAGTGAGTTACTTGAAAAACAAGCCACTCAAATATTTCTTGATTGAAATTAAAGACAAATTAAAACAGAAATAACACAAAGTACAAATGAAAAAATGGATGCTATTTACTTCAATGGCGAGGAGAGTTTGTACAGCGATCTGCAAACGATTTTTTAAAAACTTTCTACGTTGGAGTGTATACAAAGAGTATTTTATGAAAGTAGAATAGCCCTTTAGCTTCTCGGCAGCTTGAGGATCTCATGTCGGCCAAACATGGCGTGATACGTGTGCAACGACGAACATCCTGTAAACGGATGATGTCAATGTTTGGCTCATCACTCAGGTGGGCCAATGAAAACATTCGATGGCCGTAAGAGGAGCAGAGAGAGAGGCGATGGTGAGCAATGGGACGGCGTCATTTAGCTGCAAGTGCTACCATGCTAGCATTTCTATTCTACCACTTTCAAATGTCACTTTTACTTAAAGAAAAGTGACATTACCATTTCTAGACTGGTAGCATTAGAATAAATATGGTAATATTAGAATAATAGAACTAATGTTCGCAATTTAAAAGAAGTAACACTAAAAATGATGATGATAAAAGTAACGTCAGAACTTTTTTTCATCGGCATTATGAAGGTAATTTTCCCATTTCTAAGTGGTAGCATTAGCATAATAAAAGTTCTGGAAGCATTTTTTAAGCAGTAAAATTAGCAGAAATATGGAAACATTAGCATAATTAAAGTAATGTAAGTGTTATAAAAGCGCACGAACATGCAAACTTCACAGAGAAAAGCAGAAATGCAAAACCGCAGAGGGGGATTTGAACCCAGTACCCTCTCGCTGTGAGGCGGCGGCATTAATCACTGTGCCAACATGCCGCACAAACACTAACTCACTGATTCCATGAACCTTTTATGCCATTTATTTCCAACAGTGCAGAAATACAGTACAATTCAAAGTGCGATATAAAGAGATTTAAAGCAGTCGACAAAAAATATCCCTCCCAAGATCAGTTCCCCCGTGAGAAACCGGGCGCCAACTACCCCGATGAACAAGTGAGTGCATCATCGGCGTGTTCACATCCCTCGTGACGTGACCGCTACCCAAGTGCCAATAGCGCGTGGAAATACAAGGACACACATGAACCTGGAGGGGACGTACAAATTTTGCTCCTACAGCATTAATATATCATTTGTAACATTAGCATGATAAAAAATAATGTTGACAGTTATGAGGCTGTCAGCATGGCAATGTTAAAAGGAGCATGAAAAGGCTAATGTTAGCATTTTGAAAAAAACTCAACAAAAATTAGGCTATAAACAGTAACATTAGCATCATCATCAAGTATTAGTTTAAGTAAATACAAATAATTACATTTAGCATAGAAATGATAGCACTGATAGTAAGTGTAGCCATTTTATAGAAGACGTTAGCAATTTTTAAGGAGCTAATTCTAGCATAGAAAGGAGCTAATGAAAGTATAGAAGGGAGGTAATGTTAGCATGGAAGTGGTTATGTTGACAAATACCGAGCTTTGTTTGTGTTTGCAGATTTTGATGATAGCAAGGGTTAGGGTTTTGTTGTGGTTGGTCTTTGACCTTCTTAATGCTGGTCAGGCTAAAACGAGACGCTGAATTTGTTTAAAGAAGCACCGCGTCTATTTTCTTCTGAGTCGAAACTGATCTGATGATCGCCGCTTCAGGTCACAGACGTGAAAAACGTGAAAACTCAGGTGACGGTTGTTCTTCTGGTGAACTCGCCATTGTTGCAGCAGGTCAGTGGGGACAGTTGTGTGTCGGCCGCCATCATTACCCACTACTGTCGTGTCACGGTCGTCTCGTCTGTCGTCACGTCTGTCGTCACGTTGTGGCGTTGTTGTTGGCTCAACATCACAGCTGGGTGTCAAAGCTAAACTTTGGATCTAAAAGTCTCTGCGGTCGCACGATGTATCGGATCTCTTAGTGTCCGCCTCACAGAGCGGGATCAGTTTAAGCAGGCGACGACAGAAAGGCCGTGTTTGTAAGGGGGTACGTCTTAGCACGGCTTGTTAATGAGCGTAAATCACTCATTAGGCGGAGGAGACACAGCTGAGAATGGAAACTCATCTGACTCTAGAGGATTCAGACGTGTGTCTGAGTCAGAATTCAACCGCCGCATCCAGCCGCCAAACCAGAGGCCACTGAAAGAGATGACGCTAGCAGGCTAACAGACTAGCAGGCTAACAGACTAGCAGGAAATATGTCACCGTGACAGATTCATAATGAACGGGTGTAAAGGGGCGAGCTAGAAAAGAAGCCTATAGAAGCTTCGTTAGCATCTTTTGCGTAATGGTAACATTTGCGTAACAAAAGTACAATGTTCAAAAGGTAATGCTAGTATTTTTAGAGGAATATGAGTAAATACATAATAATATTTTCATAAAAAAGGAGTATTATAAATATTTCACAAGTAATGTTAGCCTTAAAATGCTACATTAGAATAACACGTTTTGTAAGCATAGAAATGGTAATGCTTGAACAAAAAAGTCATGATAGCATTTTAACATAAGTGTCATTCTGATCAAAGTAATACGTTAGCACAACAACAGTAATGTTAGCATTATTACACAAGTTAGCATAAGAAGTGTAACGTTCGCATAGCAAAGATAGATTTTTCAAAAAAATCAATGTAAACATTTTTACAGAAATATGATGTTCGCGTTTTACAGAGGCAACATTAGCCTAGAAATTTTTACCATTAGCATGATTAAATAATGTTAGCATTTTTAAAGAATAATGTTGGCATAGAAATAGTTCCATTACCATAATGAAAGAATCTTAGCGGTTGTAAAGAAGTGATATCAGTTTAGAAAAGTTTAAAATTTGCATTCACATATTTAATGCTAGAATTTTCACAGAAATGTAAGAATATAAAATGTTGTAAAAATAAATGTATTAACCTTTTTACAGAAGTTACATCCACAGAGAAATAGTAGCAATTTTATGAAAATGAAATTAACAATAGAAAAGTAAAATAAAATGAAAAATAATAATTGCACCAATGTTGAGAGTTTAAAAAAGTCATTTTACCATGGAAATATAACAGAAAAAGTGTTAGCATAGGAATGAAATAAGCATGTCAAATGTAATGTTAGCACTTTTAAAGAGTTAACGTTAGAATAGAAATGCTAAAATTTGCATTGGCTAACATTAGCAAGTCACAAGTTGCAGTCGAGACTTGTGTAGATGAGCACATCTCATGTTATGCTAGCTGTGTTATTGGAGTTAATGTCAAATAAAAAGAGCTCCGTTGCTACAATTCAGCCCACTACTGGGGTGAGTTTTAACACTACCGGGGGATAGATGTAACAGCAAGACACATTAGCGCATTATCCCATTTGTTTTTTGTCATTTGTCCAAGAACTTAACTGAATAGTAAAGAATAAATATTTTTGATTAAAGGGAACGGGAGTATCCCCGTATTCATTAATGTCCATGTGTCACATAAGGGTTCCGTCAATGACCCAGTTGCAATTTATGCAGGAACTTTCTTGGAACAATAAATCATTTGCTTTTTCTTTTTTTTCCAAGTTAAAAACTTTTGAATAAAGTAAAGAATTGATAGTGACAAAAACACAATGAATGACCAGATGTCACTTAGGCTATGTCTTATAAAAATGTCTAAAACCTGTAAAACCTGCAAAAACGTGTGTGTGTGTGTCTGTGTTTTTGTGTGTGTGTGTGTGTGTGTGTCTGTGTGTGTGTGTAATGTGTACTAACCCAGTGGTAAAAACCATCCCTAGTCTCCTTACTACATGTTCAATCCTGAAGTTACCTGTTAGACTGTCATTTAGCGATGGCTACACAGTTAGCATTTTTTCAAAATAATTTCAGATATCCGTATCCACTTCCCGTTTGCTTGAAACATTTAGCACATCTCTCATTATGCTAGTTCTATGTGTTATTCCATAATTGTTTTAGCCTAGCTTAGTACAAAGACCAAAAAACACTTTAGTTTAGCCGTTAGCTGCTAGCATTGTCGAAGTTCTGCTACATGTTTTATTGTGAAGTAGCTTGTTAGACATTCAATTCTTGCTTGCTACCCAGTTAGCATAATTTCAACATTAATCTACGTGTATGTAGCTAGTTCATGCTTGCTAGAAACATTTAAAGTATCTGCTGTTTGTTAGTTATCATCAGATGTTTAGCCTAGCTTAGCATAAAGATTGAAATCTAGGGAATGCCCAACACCCCCCTCCCCCCATCTCTCTCTTAGGAATGCAATGAATGATGGGAGAAAGTCTGTTGATGCTTTGAGCCATCTGATTGGCTGCTTACCTCAGAGCCTGCCCTATAAGGCATCAAGAGAGAGAGATAGAGACGAGGAGAGAGGTGGAGGAGGGATTGGAGGAGGAGGAGGAGGTGGAGAGCGGGCGGTGGCCCGGTCCATGTTTGGGATGGAGGCATGGATGCAGGGATGGATGGAATTGGAAGAGGGTTGATAAATTCACTCGCAGCTCTCACACTCTCACTTCTGTCCTGCCCCCCTCACATCCCAGCAGGCCCAGCACTGCCACGGTAAGACCTCCATCGCCTCCTGCTGCACCTCCTCTTTTGCTCTGCTCATCTCAGTCAGTCTGACAAAACTGGAAAAAAGATGCAAAACTTCTGTCTCCACTTTAACTCTCATAAATATCCATCTCTCCTCTTCACCTCCTCTTGATCTGCTCCATCACCTTCTACAGCCCCTCCTCTTGATCTGCTCCTTCACCTTCTACATCCCCTCCTCTTGATCTGCTCCTTCACCTTCTACATCCCCTCCTCTTGATCTGCTCCTTCACCTTCTACATCACCTCCTCTTGATCTGTTTCTTCTTCTTCTGTCTCCTTCTGAACTGTACTTCCTCTTCAACAATAGAAGAGTGACCAAACTCCAGAACTCCCTCTTTCTCCTAAACCACTTCACCTGCTCATCATCTCCTTGTCTGTATGCTCCTTTCCTCACATCATCACCTCTTTTTTCCTTCTTCCCCTCCTCTGAACCTTCTCCTCCCTTTTCTACATTTATCAGTCTTTTCTTCTTTTACCTTCTGCTTTTGTGTAGAAAGAAATTCCCACTTTTTTTTTTACGTCTCCTCTGGCCAACTCCTCAAAGCTCAGCAACTCCTCCACCCTTTCACTCCCTCTTCTCTTTCTGGTACATAGACTGATAGAGCCTGCATCACATCCTCTCTGCTCCTAAATCTCCTTTTCACTTCCTCATCATCTACTTTCCCATTAACTTTGGAAATCGTAATTTTTTCCTTTCCACAACCTCAAATTCACCACATCTCTGCACCTCCTCCCACATCTCTGCACCTTCTCCGACATCGCTGCACCTCCTCCCACATCTCTGCACCTCCTCCCACATCTCTGCACCTCAAAAGCTCTCCAGCTCCTACTCTTCACTTTTGATTTTACCCAAAAGCTGCAATTCCCCCCCCCCTGAACTCCTTGTCTCCTCCTCTTTGCTCCTCTACCACAACCTCCTCTCCTTTCACCTCCTCCTGCTTTATGGTCCATCTGTTACATTGCTCCCGTTCATCTCATGAGACAACATTTATGTTTTTATTTCTGATGTGTTCACCCGGCTGATTTAAAGGTTTATCTCGGAGCCAGAGTCGGCTTACAGTCGTTTGTTGTTGCGCCTCCTTACAGCACCTCCTCTGACGTAGCTGCTGCTGATTTGGGTCTGTTTTTATCCTGATGAGTCAAAGTTTGGATTATTTGAGCTGAAGTCTGGGTGGTGTTTGATTTCCATTTCGTGCCTTTCTATAATTGTGCCCTGAGTGTTGACAGGTGACAGGTGAGCCAGCGAGTCGGGAACCAACGACAAGAGCAGCCAGACCTCATTTATCCAAACCTTCTAACAAAAACACAGCTCACACTTCAATACAGAAGATAAAATTTGCCTCACAAACTAAACTACAGAAGCTCAGAGGAGCTCTTTCAATTTTAAAGGTCAATTATCCTGACTAACACACTTTTTATGGAGCTTTTAATCACATTTCTTCCCAAATTTAGAGCTATATTATCTCACAATGTCTTCATTTGTTTATCAAACAGTTTTCTGGTGATCAGGGCTGATCAATAAGCTGCTGTTCTCTTTTTAAAATGACATGAAGATGTTTAATCCCGATCAAATCTGTAATATTGTGAATCCCAGCATCACAACTGATACTGATGGACCAAAAACAGGAAGTAAAATCTGTACAAATGTTACCGTATTCATAATTTAAGGGTATTTCTTTGGTGAATCAACACCATTACTGGATTTTATTAGACATACTTTGGTTTTTAAAACAGTAAAAGAGAAAAACAGGTTTATAGTACCATAGACATTTAAAGGAGCAGTTAAGCCAAAAAAATGGAATTTAAACTTTATATCCTCTCCTCCATGAGCATTTTCTTCATCCATCCAAAAGTTCTGGAGCTTTGCATTCAAACAGCATCCCAGTATTTACCTGAACACCTGGACCGGATTGAAACTAGTTTTCCAGAAAGTTACATTTGACAAACGTTAGATATTTACACGCACGTATGCAGCAATCTGGGTCTCTAGAAGATGACTGATCTGATAGGACAACGCTTCAGCTTCCCAATAGCAGCTAAGCTAACAGCATTTGCTGGTCTTAGCTAAGCAAGGCCGCAAAGTTAAATGTATCTGAGGCTGATCTCATTCAGTGCCTACATGAGATCTAACAGCTGATGCTGTTGGCTTAAATCCATTTGGGATTTCTGGAGACTTGAAGACTGTGAAGCTCTAGAACCAGTAGCAGTTAGCATCTAGTAGCAGTAAGCACCCTTTAGCATTAAGTAGAGTGTAGTTGTTAAAGGCCAGTCACAGCTGGAAGGTAGTAGAGGTTAGCATCCAGAAGCGGTAAGCAGCCAGTAGCAATAAGTAGATGTTAGTTGATAAAGGCTTGTCACAAGTAGCAAGTAGTAGTGGTTAGCATCTAATAGCAGTAAGCAGCCAGTAGCAGTTATTATCTAGTAGCAGTAAGCAGCCAAAAGCAGTTAGTATCTGGTAGCAGTTATAGGCCAGTAGAAGTAAGCATATGTTAGCAGTTTGTAGCTTGTAGCTGTTTGCATTTAGTAGCATACAACAGGTAGTAGCAGTAGGCAGCCACCAACAGTTAGCATCTGGTAGCAGTAAGCAGCCAATAGAAGTTAGCATCTCATTGTACTAAGCAGCTGGTAGCATTTAGTGGCTAGTGTGGCAGCAAATGTGGTTGATGGTCAGAATCTAGCAGCATGCAGCAGCAAGTCGCAGTTAGAGGCTAGTCATAGTTAGTAGCGAGTTGCAGTTACAGCAAGTAACTGCTAGTTGCTACTAGTTATAGGTTAGTAACAAGAAGAGGCTTCCTTGTTTAAATGTCACATTGCACTAATGTCATACCTGACGCTTTTTTTATCTGGCAGAAGTTCAGCAAAGTTCTTAAAACTACCCTCTTTGTTGTTTTTCTCGTGTAAATAAACAAACAAGCAAACATAATAAAATACTATAGATTTTCCCTTTTGTTGCAAAAATCTCTTTCTAAAACAGGCTAAAAATAAAGCACCTAACATTTGTTGTGAATTGGCGCTATATAAAAACACTTGATTTGATTTGAATTTATTTGAGAAACGATTTGAAGCAGCGGATTAACGGCGTGGCATCAAATATAATTAATGAAAAGACATGTAGCTACCAGTTTACGCAAGTTTAAAAAAAATGCCAATACAGACATGGCTTTTGTCCACTCATCATCTTTAAAGACTGATTTATCATCAAATCATGAAGACTATTTAGACGCCACCCTAATTAATCTAAATCTGAAAATAGTCCCGAGTCCACATGAAACTGTTTATTTGTGACATGGTGGGGGGTTTCTTTCTTTAGATTCTTTATAAAATATAACAAATATATGTATTTTTCTTAAAACATCAGTCTGGTCCTTTAATGAAAGAGAGACAAAGTGAGGGCAAAGTGAAGCCAGGACAGCGTATCAGAGAAATATTTGATTCTCAAATTTAATGACTAAATATGGAGTCGGTGTGAGGGAGAGGGCGAATCAGCCTGTGCGAACACACGGAGAGAGAGAAAGAGCATACCAAACACAGGCTGGACTCAGCTTCATGCCCTAATTAGGAATTTTTCCCAGAGTGCTTTGTTGTTAATTCAGTGGAGGAAAGCAGAGGTGCATGTTGGGAGGAGAAGAGGTGGGGTGGGAGTAATAGGATGGGAAAAGTCCAAGTTTGGTGATTGTTGATGGAGAAACTTCACATTGATTTAAACTCGAAATGCATTCTGGGTTATGAAGTCCTCCCGTGTTGATCCGACATGATGGAGCTTATTTAGAGTTTAATGGATCTCTCTTGCTATATTTGTTAAATTCTTTTAAATGACATAAAATCTTAATTCTTATACTTGAGCTGACATATTTTTGATTTGTTTTTCTAAGTGAAATAAATAACTAATTCTGTCCTATAAATGAGATAATTCTACATTCTATATTTCACTGTTTGTCTACCATTCCCCAATAATCACTCCCCCCCTTCTATGTCCTTTTTTTACTCTCTAACAGTGTGACTTGGTGTTGTTGTAGTGTCGTTGCCAGCCCACAGCGCCCCCTGCAGCCATGTGTGACGACGAGGAAAGCACCGCTCTGGTCTGTGATAACGGATCTGGTCTTTGTAAGGCCGGTTTCGCCGGAGATGATGCCCCGAGAGCCGTTTTCCCCTCCATCGTGGGCCGACCCAGGCACCAGGTGACTCCTGATTGGTCCACAGGCAGAAACATGTTAATGCTAATGGATGCTAACCGCGTTTTACAAACACACCTATTTAACATACACAACATATATATAAATATATATATATATAAGCTTAAGTATCTTTAAATAGGTTTATGAGCTTTCAATCTTAGCTTATAATAATGCTAATGCTAATGCTAATTCTACAGGCTACAAAGAGGAAGCTGTAATTGCTTTGGTTGGCTTCAGACCCTAGTGGGTTTGATTGAGCCGGTCAGATTTTCCCAACAAAATTTTTTTTTAAAAAGTCAGAGATTAGAATCGGACCTGAGCGCTGAACGCTAACATGTCAAATCAGCTACTGGCAACAAGTGAAAAGAGAATCAATCTGCAGATATTTTCATAAATAAATTTTTTCTGAAGGATCTTTTATTAATTAATAACTTAACCAACTAATTATTCAAATGAAATCTAGCTGTTTAATTCAAATATTTTGTTGGCTAAACCGCGTGGAATCTGGGCGCAAAATGAATAAACGGTTGTTTATCCTCCCTCTAAACACACAATAAATCGGTCTGTTTCAAACGTTTTGTCCATCAACATGAACAAATCCACCGACCACCAGAGGGCAGTCAAGAGTCTAAACGTGACGTTGTGACGATGTAGCTGGTAAAGAAAACGGTCTGTGAGGTAGACATCACAACATGAGGGCGTGGATTTTCAGTCCCAGAAGGGCCGCCGTTGACATCATATTGATGTTTAACAATCCTTTGCCACTTTCACAGACCTTTTGAACCCTTTTAGTGGTGCGTCCACACCAAGGCGCCTTTTTTGGGCGCTGCCATAAAAAGCAGAGAAATACCAAACTACCAAAGGAATGACAAATTCTCAGTGCCTTTGAGTGACTTAAAGAATTTCAACACATCTTAGAAATTCTCTAGACGTCTTGGTTTCCGGATATATCTGTGACGTCACAATGAAATATAACGTAGCATTTGTTTAAACGCCACCAGGATAAAGAAGAAAAATGTCCCTACTGTTTTCTGTTTCTGTTTTTCATGAGGGCCAATCATCTGGTTAAATTAAACTCATTGGTGTGAACTCAAAAAGCCTCTTAAGTCGTTGTTGATCTGTAGTGACGCTGCCCCTAGGGGTTCGTGGTGGTACTGCTCCATTTAATCTGTGAGCTTTCTGGAAACGGCTGGTGAAAAAAACGTACCGACATTCTTTCCTCGATCAGAAGTAAAATCACTGGTGTAAAAAATGACTCCGCTAAAAGTTGAATTATAACTTAAATTTCATGACCCACACTTTACACGAGTACTAGACATAAAAGTTTTTAAAAAAGTATCAGACTAAAAAAGGCAAAACGTTGTAACATAAAAGTTAAAAAAAAGTATAACTTTAAAAAGTGGTTGAATGAGTTTAGAAATAGTAACATAAATGTCAGAAAAGTATAAAAGATAAACTGTTCAAAAGATTTAAAAAAAAAAAGTAGTAGTGTGAAAGTAAAGAAGTATAAAAGTGAAAAAATACTAACTTAAAAAGGAATAGAATGAAATTAAAACCCTAAAAAGGTTAAAAAGTGAAAAGTGAAGAATCTAGATATTCATTTTAAAACGTTGTCAGAAAAATCAATACTTAAAGTACAGATACCTGAGAACTCTACCTAAGTACAGTAATGAAGTATTTATACTCGTTACTCCACCTCGGGCGTGGCGTGACTCACAGTGTGTCCGTGTGTCCGTCTCAGGGAGTGATGGTGGGAATGGGACAGAAGGACAGCTACGTCGGAGACGAGGCCCAGAGTAAAAGAGGAATTCTCACCCTGAAATATCCCATCGAACACGGAATCATCACCAACTGGGACGACATGGAGAAGGTTTGCCTCGAGAAACCTTTACGTCCTCGTTTACATCTGTATATGTTGTTGTAACCATGACGATGATGATCTGCTCTCTGATTGGTCAGATCTGGCATCACTCGTTCTACAACGAGCTGCGAGTGGCTCCAGAGGAACATCCCACCCTCCTGACCGAAGCGCCACTCAACCCCAAAGCCAACAGGGAGAAGATGACACAGGTACCGCAATACTGCAGTACTACTGCAATACTAGTGCCATACTGCAGTACTACTGCAATGCTGGTGCCATACAGCAGTACTACTGCAATACTAGTAACATACTGCAGTACTACTGCAATACTAGTGCCTTACTGCAGTACTACTGCAATACTAGTGCCATACTGCAGTACTACTGCAATACTAGTAACATACTGCAGTACTACTGCAATGATAGTGCATTACTACTGCCTTACTTCAGTATTACTGTAATACTAGTACCACACTGTAGTATTACTGATAAACATCTGCCATACTGTAGTACTGGTGCAAAACTAATGCAATACTGCTGCAATATACTGCCATCCCATATCATTACTAGAATATTACTGTAATAACTCTGGAAAACTACATATATACTGCCATACTAATGGAATACTGTTATGCTGTGATACTACTGATACTGCAACACTGAAATATTGCTATAATACTAGAATACTACAGTACTGATCCTGTTATTAATTACTTGTACTAATACAGATCATGTTTGAGACCTTCAACGTTCCGGCCATGTACGTCGCCATCCAGGCTGTCCTGTCGCTCTACGCCTCCGGACGCACCACAGGTGGGACCACACCTTATCTGACTACCTGTCTCTCTGACTTCCTGACTCTTTAACCACCCGTCTCTCTGACTTCCTTACTATCTGACCACCTGTCTCTCTGACTTCCTGACTATCTGACCACCTGTCTCCCTGACTTCCTGACTATTTAACCACCTGTCTCTCTGACTTCCTGACTATCTAACCACCTGTCTCTTTGACTTCCTGACTATCTAACCACCTGTCTCTCTGACTTCCTGACTATCTAACCAACTGTCTCTCTGACTTCCTGACTATCTAACCACCTGTCTCTCTGACTTCCTGACTATCTAACCACCTGTCTCTCTGACTTCCTGACTATCTAACCAGCTGGCTCTCTGACATTATGTGTCTCTAAACACCTGTCTCTCTGACCATCTGTTTCTCTGACCACCTGTCTCCTAACCACCAGGTATCGTCCTGGACTCTGGCGATGGTGTCACACACAACGTACCGATCTACGAGGGTTATGCTCTGCCTCACGCCATCATGAGGTTGGACTTGGCGGGTCGTGACCTCACAGACTACCTCATGAAGATCCTGACGGAGCGTGGCTACAGCTTTGTCACCACCGGTATGACATCATCACACGCCACCGCCACACATCCAGGTGTTTCTATGACAGGTTCACTCAAAGCATGTGTGTGATGTCACCGTAGCGGAGAGAGAGATAGTCCGCGACATCAAGGAGAAGTTGTGCTACGTAGCGCTGGACTTTGAGAACGAGATGGGAACTGCGGCAACATCTTCCTCTCTGGAGAAGAGCTACGAGCTTCCTGACGGTCAGGTGATCACCATCGGAAACGAGAGGTTCCGCTGCCCCGAGACCCTGTTCCAGCCCTCCTTCATCGGTGAGGCACCTGTCTGTCTACTAGTCTGTAGGCATGTCTAGTCACCTGACAACCTGTCCGACCACCTGTCTCTCCACCTGTCCGTCCTGCAGGTATGGAGTCTGCTGGTATTCATGAGACGACCTACAACAGCATCATGAAGTGTGACATCGACATCCGTAAAGACCTGTACGCCAACAATGTTCTGTCTGGAGGAACCACCATGTACCCGGGTATCGCTGACCGCATGCAGAAGGAGATCACCGCTCTGGCCCCCAGTACCATGAAGATCAAGGTGAGACAACCACCAGTAGAACCAGTTCACCCCCGGAGAGAACCACCAGTAGAACCGGCTCAACCCCAGAGAGAACCACCATTAGAACTGGCTCACCCCTAGAGAGAACCACCATTAGAACCAGTTCACCACCAGTAGAACCGGCTCACCCCCAGAGAGAACCACCAGTAGAACCAGTTCACCACCAGTAGAACCGGCTCACCCCCAGAGAGAACCACCATTAGAACCAGTTCACCAGTAGAACCGGCTCACTCCCATAGAGAACCACCAGAAATTAAACATTATAATTGATGAATTAATTAATTAGAGAAGAGCATGGTATTATATAAAAAATATAAAATTAAATCAACTTAAAAATACAATTTTAGTAGTAAGGAATAATTTATAATTATCTATAACGAATTAAAAGAAAATTGTAATATTGAAATTTTCTTTTCTTTCAGGAATTAGATGTAGAGATTAATTATAATATTATACTATTATTATTATCATTAATTATTTTCTTAAAAACAATTTAAAAAAAATAGAACATCATTTTGAGTAAATTTATTTTGATAAAAAAGTGTGGAAAATAAAATTGTGGTCAAATCAAAACTATTAAAGAAAAGGTTTTAAAAAAATAAAAAATAATGTAAGTTAATAATTAAATTTTGTTCATAGAAATGTGCCTGAAGCTTATTAACATATTCTGATTACAGAATAATACATCATTATTATTTTAACATAAACTAATAATATAGACGAGTTGAAAATAAATTTAATTATCCTCTTACATTCCAGATGGCTGTTTAGTCTCAGACTGCACAGGAAGTAGAAAAAAACTCTTTGCATGAAACTTTGTGTCGTTGCTCCTGCAGATCATCGCTCCTCCAGAGAGGAAGTACTCGGTGTGGATCGGCGGCTCCATCCTGGCTTCTCTGTCCACCTTCCAGCAGATGTGGATCAGCAAGCAGGAGTACGACGAAGCTGGACCCTCCATCGTCCACCGCAAGTGCTTCTAGACACAGTAGCATGGTTCTCCATCTTCTTCTAACCCCGCCCCCTACCCCACCATCGCTGTCTGCTCAGCACTGTCTTCTTTTAGCCCCACACTGAGCACAGGTCCAAGATCATATCCACCGAAACCCCCAAACATGGACGCCAGCAGCAGGATCGCATTTTAATGCTTTTTAGAAAGATGCTTAAATAGTTTGGTATTTTATTTGGAAGGCTGTTAAAAGGGAAGTGATGTCATCTTGTGTGTTTTGGTGAAATGTCTTTCAGCTCCTTCTTTGCCCACCTTAAAACTGTGAATGTTGTCATCTTTAACCGCCCTTCCTCCTTCAGCTCCGCCCCTTCCTCCCTGGCTCCAACCATGGCCCCGCCCCCTCGGTCCTCAATGTTGGTTCTATTTCTTGTCAAAAAGTGTGTTTTTATTTTTGATGAATTAAGCTTGAATGTTTCCCGCCTGGTGTCACCTTCCATTGTTGGGGAGTAGAGCTTGCAGTCTAATGATGTCAGAGTGTGTGATGATGTCACAAGTGGAGAGGAGGCGTGGCCTCTCCGTGCTGACTGCACTAGAAGGAAGCCGAAGGTTGTGATGTAATGTGATGACATCACCAGCAGATGATTGGAATAAAGAGCTCTCATACAAGAGAAACTGAGTCTGTTTATCATTTTAAAGTTAACGTGGTCTCTGATGACATCAGGGGGGCGGAGCTAACAGTCCAATTTCATACAATGAAATATCCGTTACAGTCTTTAAGCTCTTTGTTAGTTTTTAGTTATCTGCTACTGATTGCTAGCTGTCTTTTACTTAAAAGTTCAGTGTGTGTAGAATTTGGCCATGTGGGGGCGCCGGGAGCTCTCTCCCTCCTGTCCTGTTTCTGGACTGTTGCAGGGTGGGAGGCTGGCAGCTGAGCCGAGTCGAAGCGACCCGTTACTTTTTCTTGTTCCAAATAATAAGTATGATCACAGTAATATTATATTCCACTTATTCAAAGAGATACCACTAAATAACCCTTAAATCCTACACACTGAACTTTTAATACTAGCTGTTAGCTGTGTGTTATTTAATGCTAACTGTTAGTTATCTGTTAAGTGCTAGCCCTTAGCCGTTTGATGCAGAATGTTAGCTGCTAGCTGTCGGTTACCTAATTCTAGTTGGTAGCTGTTTTGTTATATAATGTTAGCTAAAATGAAAACTCAAGAGTTCTGATGGATACCAGACGGAGCAGCAGCTGGTTTTGGTTTTTATTATGAAAAATCAGTTCTTCAGTCGCCATGCCGACCAGTAAACAAACCTGACCATTAGATGTGATTCATCCAGGACCAGCTAGGAGGCGCCATCATCAAGATAAACATTCACATTTTCATTTGAAGGCACCATCACCTAAGTATGCTTCAGCCGTGCTCACAGCACCGGGAGGAGGTCCAGTCTGGAACTGGTCGTCGATCGATCCAATCTTTTGCCGTGATTACGTTGAACGTGACGCTGTTCTCCGTAAAAGTCAATCCAAAGCCGCGCAAATTTGTAAACATGGACTCCATATCACATCCATCTGATATGAAATACAAGAACGCTGTCAGAGTCTCCAGAGATCAGATGAACGGACGTCAGAAAGACACGGAGGAGGAGCATTACTTGTGCGTAACCATGAACCGGAATCCCTCTGATTCAAGACTTAGTCCAAGAACCCACTGAAAGAGGCGGGGCAAGATAAGCTCCTCCTCCACTTCTGCTACCTCAACATCCCGGTAAGATTTCATGGCGCAGCGACTTTCTCGATGAAAAGACTCTTTGTGAGAAGCAGTGATGGAAAAAGGATTCAGTCCCTTTACTTGAGTGAAAGTAAAAAGTAGCATAAAATGGAAATACACAAGTATCAGTAACCTAAATCTGTACTTAAGTACAGGACTTGAGTAAATGTGCTTAGTTACTGTCCACTAACGTTGACATCTTTACCTCGCAGTGATTATGATGTGACACACCGCCTTCACGTTTCACCTTCTTGGAGTCTCCACGATACATTTCAAACATTTCTGATATTTAGGAGATAAAACCTGAATGATGTTGATGAATGAAGCGACAGCACACATTTTAGGCTAATGTTGGCTAGCATGCTAATGTTGACAGATATGAATATTCGGTCATCACTGCAGCCTGTGTGGATGGCATTTTTCCTAATCCACAATCAAGTTAGGGGCGTGGTGTGTTCAATGTCCCTTCAACCCTAGACTATCAATTAAATCCTGTGGTGTTTGAAGTCCTGTCGTGTTTAATGTTTAATACTGACGAAGATGATAAGCTGACGTTATACATCAGATGAAACCAGATTTTAAAACCCGGGTTGTTAGAGCCCGACTGAAAACACATCAGTAGAAAAGAAAAAAGGTAAAACCAAAGTTTTCTTTGTGATGAAAGTCGGAGCAGCAAAACAAACAATTTAGGGAACAAAATCTCAGAAAACACTTCAAGAGTCTTCAAAAGTCAAACGCACACAGTGTTGGCTGGCAGTAAACAATCGGACAGCGACTCCTGTTGGTCACCTGAGGTCCAGAAGGATGACCTTAGAGTCCCTGAGGACCACGTGTTGGCATACCTGAAGGGTCGAGAGACATACACAGAGAGAGAGAGAGAGAGAGCCTTTATGAGTCTACACATGAAGATATTTAAAGGAACAGTCCAACAGATAAATGATTCAAATGTGTTAGCCTAGCTTAGCACTAAGACTGGAAGGGAGTGGCGACTGCTAACTTAGCTTCATTTAATTAAAAAAAACTACTTAACAGCTGGATGATGACAGTCTGATCACATGACCAAGGTTAAGGAAATAACACGTGAATGTGGTGTTCAGGGACTAAATGAGCGTGGGACATTTGAGAATCAAATCACGCCGGCACCTTTGAGTTCTAAATGAGCATGGTGCTTTCAGGAATTAAGTTAATATGGGATGTTCAGGGACTAAAAGAGTGCATGGTAATTTAAACTACACAAGAGCTGTGGCTAAATGAGCCCCTTTTTCAGGATATTTTTTACTTTTCTTCATTCTTGTCTATTTCTGTCCTGTGTGTGCCTGGGGTGGTGGGATGATAGGGGGTTAAGGGGAAATGTTTTTTATCGTGTAAAGCCCTTTGTGTTACTTTTTTATGTATGAAAAGTGCTATATTAATAATGATCGATTAATTCAAGTGGTGTCAAAAAGTGCTAATTATCTGCTCCTCTGACAGGGAGATCATATGATTCATCATTATTATTATTATGCTTATTATTATATCCATGGGCGTGTAGGAGGCGGAGCTTAACAGAGAAAGTTTCTCACGCAGAAGAGAGGAGGATCCTTGGAATGAGGATGGAAACCTTTCAGTCTGCAGCCGGAAACCTCTGCCATCCCCTGAGCAGTCAGTCTGAACACGCCAGCACTGAAAGAAAGAGAGAGAGGCAGCTCACCTGAGTAACCTGCATTAAAGGCAACCTGAGCCAAGGCTTGTGGGAAATGTAGTCTTCGGCATGTTTGGCCTACTCGTTGTGTCTGGGAGCGCAGACGATGGCGATGGCCTCCGGCAGCATCAGCTGGTAAGAGCAGTGAGTGTGGAGGTCTACGCTGGAGAGAAAGGCCGTCTGAGTGGGGTGAGTCTGGACACAGAGGTTAAAGGTCAGAGACCTTAAATTCATAACGCTCACTCAGATCCCTTAGAATGATCTAATTATCGTAAAAATAAAGTTAGAAAAGGAAAGGTTTGCAAATAAAGTCAAATATGAAGCAACTGTAATGTCTTTGTGCTGCAGAGTGGGACATCTGTCGCTCTTTTCCTATATCAGCCACTCACTCACTCACTCACTCAATCTCTTTTCTCATCTGTTGCTCAACCACAAGCACTGTTTCCATGGCAATATTTGATAAGGCAAATAAAGAGCTAGAAGGGTGAGGTTATTTTACTGTTGTGCGTTTAATCACACTGTTAACTTAAGTCAGGTAGTCAGACATACGTTTTGGATTATAAGACTTTATGAGAACGCACAATTTGTGTCCCACCAACACTGTGGGGACCTCACAGCCTTAACACCTGTATTTAGGTATTAAATTACTTGTTTCACTTCAAATTGTGGTAAGTTATTTGATTAGATCTGCAATAAGGTGTCCACGAAATGTTCAACAGAAATGTATGAAGGTTTTATTATGACAGATAAATCACCCATGATGAGCTCATAAAGTGTTGGAAGGGGGTTTATTTCATAATTAAGTCTTGGCATCAAGACAACTAAGAGTCAACTAAGAGGTTCCTTATTCTCATTTGAGACCCTTTCAATGTTTAGAAATATATCCAGACAAAGAAGAATGTACTATTAAAATTTGGGATTTGATCCAAATTAAAATGCGTTATAAATTAAATGTATTATTATTATTATTAGACATGACTTTAGCATGTCAAGTCATGTAAAACATGTTAAGCGCAAATTTAGCTTGAAATGTGTTCAGCATGTATTCAACATATTTTTAGAACACATTTGGTAGAATTTAGCCCAAGTTAAGCAAGAGTTTAGCTCCTATTTAGCAGATGTGTAGTCTGGGCATGATTTAGCATGTTAGCCCATAACCCATGCTTTAGATTTGTTGAGCATGAGCAAAGCATGTGTTTTTGCATGAGTTTAGCAAGAGCGTAGCATATGTTTGAAACAAGCTTAGCATGAGTTTAGCTACTGTTTTATTCGTATTAAGGTTACACCATACGTGGATCCAGCCGAGCGTCAGTAAGTTCTGTTGGTCTTGGAAACTGAATAATTCCTCCACGTTCTCCATGTCGCAGAAATCTGGACCAGCTGACTGTTTCGGGATCACGACGTGAGTTAGCATGAACTCATTGTGCGTCTGAAAGACAAAAACAGGAAACAGGAATGAGTCTCAGACGTGGTCACAAAGTACCTCTAGTGTGTACTTGAGTACATGCAGAGTCTCACCAGTCTCCCACAGAGGATGCCGCAAGTTTCTATCCCTCTGGTCGTATTGGAGTCAGCCAGCAGGAGGAAACGATGCGTCAGATCTTTGGGAATCGCCACCCGCCTCAGACCCTCCACCCTATGGGCTGCACCACAAAACAAACGCACCCACACAGGAGTATAAAGACAAACGTAACCAAAGACACCTGAGACAGCGGTTAGTTAGGTTTACTTGGGTTTGTACACACTGTTTACTCCAGCTAGCGAGGCGGCTGATTGGCTGACGGGGACTGGAGGACTGGGCCTTGTCCGATCCGCCACCTGGATACGTAGACCATCTCTGATTGGCTGATGAGACAGACAAGAGCCGTCTGTCACTTCAGGTACTTTGGTCCCGACCTGAAGAAAAGGGAATTATTAGTAGTAGTAGCAGGAATAGTAGTAGTAGTAGTAGTAGTAGTTCTAGTAGAAGAAACCTTTGGACCCTTCCCCTCCTCTCCTCTCCGATTGGCCAGTTCCTGACGACTCAGCTGGTCTTCAAAGTATTGGAACTGTTTTGATTCAATCTGTTTTTGTCGAAGGGTGGCAACCCGCTGCTTCTCCTCCTCCAACAACAGGACCCGCCTCCTATCATCGTCCAATAGGGAGAGCCGATGTAGCTGCCTGCCACACCCAACCACCACGGCCTGGTTCTGAGGAAACAGGAAGACACATGATTTGTTTTTGATTCATAACCTGACCGCCATCATTATTATATGAAAACATTCATATTAAAACTAAAGAGGTTGGGGATATTGTCCCAGAGGTTTGTGGAATGGTTAAAGAGGTGTGTAAGAATAAATAAACATGTGGATAAATACTCTGACTTGGAGGTAAAAACATGCTGTCAATCAAACACATGCTGCGATGTGACTGTACGACAAAAAGCGCCCCCACTAACCTGGACTCTGAGGTACTCGCTGTGTTCCCTGCTGTATTTCTCCTGAAGGCGTTTCTTCAACTCATCTTTACGAGGAAACGCCACTTCCTGAAGTTTCTATACAGACAGGGACAGTAAATTGCTAACTTCTACAACGCAGTATTACTATACTATGATACTGTAATAGTATTACTATACTATTATTACCATCACCAGCGCTCCATATATCTAGAAATGAGCTCTAGTCTTCTGAGGACCAACTTCAGTGTTCCAGAGACTCCACCCAGAGGTCAAGGCTTGAGCTCTAGAGCGCCGAGGACTAGCTCCAGATGTCTGGAGACTAGCTTCAATGGTATGAGGATTAGGAGAGGCCAGGGAACTGGTTCAAGAAGTCAAAGGATTAGCTCTGGAGCTCGGAGTGCTAGCGGAGTTATGCAATTTCCCTTCAATTTCCCCGTTGTGAGACTAATAAAGGTTTATCTTATCTTATCTTATGCCGACTGGCTCTAGTGGCTCTAGAAGTCTGGCTTCAATTGTCTAAGAACTAGCTTCAGAGCTCCGAGGACTAGCTCCAGAGGTCTGAAGACTAGTTTCAATGATCTGGGAAGAAGCTCCAGAGTTCTGGGGACTGGCTCCATAAATCTAGAAATGATCTGTATTCCTCTGAGGACCTGCTTCAGTGTTCTAGAGACTAGCCCCAGAAGTCAGCCTGAGCTTTAGCGCTCTAAGGACTAGCTCCAGAGGTCTGAAGACTAGTTCAATGGTATGAGGCTTAGTAGAGGTCATTGGACGGTTCTAGGAGTCAAAGATGGACCACAGAGTGCTACCTCCAGAGGTCTGGAGACTAGTTCCAGATGTTTGAAGGTTGAGGTTGTGATCATGCTAATGTTGGCTTGAGCGAAGAGCAGCATTGTGTCTAGAGTCACATAATCTCAGTAGTTACCTTCATGGTGAGTCGTTTCTCTGGAATGCTGCACTGCTGGTAGTCTCTGTGAGCTGGCAGCTTCTCTACAAACAGACTGAAACACAGACTTCAGGTCCAACTTTCAGAAAAGGTTACCATAGATACTTTGAAACTAAAATACGACCCTGAAAAGGAGTCAGTAAGCGGCTTGTCTCACGTGATGAACTTTGTATAAAGGACATAGGCGTTCTCCAGATTCCCTTCCTCCAGGTAAACCGCTGCCATGCGCTCCATCTCCACTCCGGAACGGAAGTAGAGCCTCGGTGCAATGTCCTCGTTGATGTCCACGCTACATCCCATCTTCCCTAGCGCCCGCACGCGCTCGGCCGCCGTCAGCGAGACGTCTGTGTAGTCTGGTTCTGCCGCGAGCTTCTTCTGCACGACAACAAACACAGTAAGAAACAAATGCCACTACTGGTACTGATCTGGTTTAGTCCCCAAAGGTTGTCAAGGGCTGGAATCCAAAACGTTGACCCAGCAGACCTTGAAATCATCTGGACTTAGTTCTGCAAACTAACTTTAGAAGTCTGGGAACTACCTCCAGAGGTCTGGGTAGTACAGGAGGCTGGCTCAGGAAGTGACAAGGCTACCCTGCTTTAGAGGATTAGGAAGTACCTCCAGAGGTTTGGGAACTTAGTTCCAGGGGGTCAGGGGACCAGTTAAAGAGGTCTGGAGATTAATTACAGAATCGTAGCCATGAGCCCCCGGAGTGTAAGGGGCTGGGTGTTTGTCTGGCTGGAAGGGCCCCAGGACTCCGTCCCAGATACCTAGGAAGTAGTTACAGAAGTGATAGATTGAGGTCCTGAAGTGTCAGGACGGATTGGCTGGGGTGGTGAGCAGGAGCCACTGAGATCTAAAGAAGCTAAAGGGAATCCTGACCTTCTGGGGGGACTTAGTAATCAAGTACTGTACTAGAGTAAAGTAACTTATTGACAGTCCATGATTGTAAAACATGAACAAGTGATAGAGCTGAAGCCCAGATTCACGACCCTTGCTTGGAGCCTGAATGCAGCTTTTGTTAAGGAGAAGTGTTCCTCTGTTCTCCAAGCGTTTTCTATTCAGGAGGTGAAGCTGTGACAGGATGGAGAGATTGAGGATGGAGAGGGAGAGAGATAGAGCGATAGGGAGATAGAACATTGTCTATTGATTCAGTTATTCCGGAGAGTCACAGATGGTCACATGACCACATTCTCTAATATAACCACTGATCCAGGTTCTGGATCTTGGTGGATGGCGTCAGGTCTGATAAAAAATGTATCGTTTTAATTTCAAATTTTTTCAAAATACTCAGTTAAAAGCTGTATACTTTTGAGACTTTTAATTTGAAGGCTGACACACAGAAAAACTAAATTGGAAAAAAACAGATTTATACCAAGAAAGACAAAAACACACGAATCCCAGCACAAACTCACCAGCATATTTAAGCTGAAGCCTTGTTCCATTGTGTGTGTGGGTGTGTGTGTGGGTGTTGGTGTGGGTGTGAGTGCGTTTGTGTGTGTGCGTGTCACAGGCCCTCATCGGCCCACGGCCGGCTCGTCCATCTGCTACATCCCATGGTGCATCACTGCATGGGAGAGAGAAAGCAGCAGTTTTGAGTGTAATATTGGCATGGGGACTAATGCTAACAGCCAACAGCCAATCACAGCATTGGCCATTTTATTTCCTGTCTTTCAGGACAAGTCCATGGTTACTATGACAACCATAACTAATCATCCAGTGAGTCACTAAGAGAAGAAAGAGAAGACCTCCCACTCACTCTTCAATAATACGGTGCCTCTAACACAAAAACAACCACAGTTTTAATGTTTGGCTTGTTTTGATTCTCGTGAGATATTTGGTCAAATTATACCTGCATGCTAATTTAGTCAACAATTAAAAATGTTCCTGGTCTAAGACACGATGATGGTGATATGTCACCAACGTCATTAAACAAGAGATTCTTACTAAATCAATATAAATATTATTTTGGAAAAAGATTAAACTAGTTAGCGAGCTAGCCAGCGTTAGTAAATTTAAATTGCAATAACTACCATAAGTCAATATCCAAAAGTTTCCTCTAACAGGTAACATTAGCCAACGTCACTAACGATTCCTAATGTTAGCTTTGTTGTTCAAGTTCTCAGACATATAGTTGGCCAATGTTAGTTAAACTAGCTGACTTAAGTTAGCTTACCTTAACTTAAGCTTACATTAGCTAATTTCAGTTATTGTAGCTAGCAATCATCCTTTGACATAGCTAACTTAGCTTAACGTCAGATAACATGCCAAATTTTAGCTTATGTCATTTAGCCTTGCAAACATTAGATGATGTTGGTTGAAATACCTTATCATAGCGAATCTGAGTTTACTAAGCTAACATACCTATTATAGTTAAGCATTGCTTATTTGAGTTATCATGGCTAACCTAGCTATCATGATTAATGATGGCTAATTTGCGTTAACACTGCTATCATAGCTTATGTTAGCCAATTGGCATAGCCAACATAGCAATATCATGCTCTGATAGCATGATCATGCTATCACGCATTAACTAATATCATACTAATGATAACTTAACTATTATGATAGCTAATTTGAGTAAACACAGTTAACATAGCTACCACAGCTAATGGTAACTAAATTGAGTTAACTCAGCCAAGATAGATAAAAAAAATAAATAAAAAAATAGGTAGTCTTTTTAGCTAACAAAAAAATTTGAAGTGGACCAACGCAATTCAAATTTATTTTAAGTCTACATCGTAAACATTGCTGTGCCATTTCCTATTTCTCTCCAGTACAAAACATCAGCGGAACAAGGCACAACAGCACCCCAAGGTTTAAGAAACAATTTACTGACAACTCCAACAAACTCAAACAAAGTTTCTCTCAAACATTATGCAGCTGCTTGTCTCCTATGCCTTCCACTTCAGCATCTCTGTTCAGCCCACTGAGCCCCAAGCTCCCCCCTCAGAGAAACATCAAAGGAATCACAGGAACAAAGGCAGCAATAATGGACAGTTTCAAGAGCCCGCCTCACCACATGGTGACGTCACAATAACAAACGGCTTATTATTTCATTTTAGTTTATTTTAAATGCTGCAAGACACGTAATATCTGCAAATTTTGATATCGGTAGGATATGCCAAGACCTACATCTGGGTAGAATGTCATGCAAATTCAGCCATTCGGTTATCTTGCTAAAGGACAGACAAGACAGGAGTGAAAACATAACGTCCTTCCTTGGCGGAGGTAATAACTCCTCCCGTTAGAGGCATCTTCTGTCCTCCGTCCACAGGGGGCAGCAGAGGACTGGACCGGCTCAGAGCAGTTCTCAGGCAGTCCTCAGAGATCAGTGTAGGAGCTTCCGGTTGCATGTGAACAGATTTTCTAACAGCTGTAAATCCTGTTAAACTTTAATTCCTTTTTTTTAAATTCTAATATGTTTTGCTGTTTTTCTTGTCAACTCTGAGGCAAACGTAAACGACGGATCGACGAACTGGTCACAGATCAGCTGAAACATGAGCCAAAGGCGTGTTCACCGGAACTTCCTGCTCGACCACATTCACGCCTCCGTGCCGACAACTTTGACCTCCTTCAGTTGAAAATGGAGGAAAACCTGAGGACTCTGACAGGCAGTGAATGCAACACCAGACAGAGTGGTTTAGATAAATTATTATTATTATTGTTATTAAATAATTGTTTTTAAAAATCTGAATTCAATGGACTTAAAGAGGATTTCAGTTTAAACATAGATTACATTTTCAATCCAACGATCATTAAGATGTTTTAATAGTCTTTTAGACATATTATGATTTCATAATAATTATGATTTAATTAAGGGATTAATAGGGAAATGAAAATGTCTTAATAATAAAACATTTGAAAATAATGGGTTTTCATTTCAAATAGTTTTCTGTATGTTTAAATGTATTAAAATCATTTAAAACTGACCAAATAACATCACAGCCATCAGATCAGATCAGGTTTAAACTTAAAATCTTAGAATTTTATTTTCCTATAAATGTAATTCATTTATTTTAATGGAATAAAAAGTATTACCGTGTTCCCCTGATTTAATTTATGATTAAGGAATTCTCGAAAGTTAAAAACTACTTAAAATAAATTTTTGACGGATAACAGCTTTTAAGTAAATGATCAATAGAATTTGCATTTATTCTAATGTGATTTTTGAAAGACCACGCATATATTTTATGTAAATATTTAGGGGTTTTGATGTTAAACCTAGAATTCTATTTTCCCATTTCTCAAATTAAGGTATTAAAGTAATTAATAAACATAGATGAACACATATAATTAAGTATTGTGGTGTATTAATTGTGTTTAAGTGCTTATTTAGAGTTAAAAACAACTCTAATTTAATTTAAATCCCTTGAACTTTGAACTTTAACATAAGACATAAAATTACATTTAAGGGAATTTAACTTTAAAACATTTAAGTTTATTTTCCTCCTGAAATTTAGTTGGGGTATTCTAATGATATAATATGATAAAATAAAAAGTAAAGTAATATAAATGCACAAAATGATTGAATGATTTTTAAAAATTTAAAATGACTTTAATTTCATAAATAAATTTTTTTTTTAAATAATTAACATTGAAATGACGTTAATTTTTACCTTAAAAAACTTTATGATCCATTATAAACATCATGTTTAGGGTATTTTAACGTTATTAGAATAAATACCTAAAAGGACCACTGATGTAATAATCTAAACTAATCACTAATAACAGATTAAAACTTGTCTTGGGTTTCTCTTAATGTTTATGATGCTGAAAAACTTTTAACTTTCACTTTTACTTAAATCCCTTTAACAACATTTTAAGGGCTTTTTAAAATCTTTAGAAGGAATCGGTCTCGGGTCTGGAGGTTGGCCTCGGGTGGGCGGGGCCTGAATAAACTCCACGGAGCCGCTGTGCTGTGGACCAAAACACGATGGCAGTGGGTCGACTGAGGCTCAGGTGGGGAGGAGGGGGATCTGGGTCTGGCGGCCCCTGACCCTGCAGACCGGTTTGTCATCTCTGCAGAACAACCTGCAAACCTGCAGCGGAGTGTCCAGACTGTTTGGACTGTGGCGCGTTCAGGAACAGCTTCAATTTTTAATTTCTCATGTTGAGTTTGATATTAACGTGTTTAAATGTTCTATTGCTCTATTAAATAAAATGTTGTCCAGCGCATCAAAACAATGAACGCTTTTAATATGTAAATAAACCGCAACAATTTATAAAGTAAGCAAAATAAATACCAAAAAACATTATAAATGAGGCAAAAAAAAAAATGTGAGGAAGAGTTTAAACTAAGACCCACCTGTCACTAAGGAAACACCCAATCAGGCTTCAGAGTGTCCAGTGCGCCCAATCGCGTCTCTTTCTGGACGCACTCCTACTTAAAACGTCTGAAAATGTATGTTTAAGGGATTTATTTTTCGTTTTTAAACACTTGTATACATTTTCGTGCATACTTCCTGCATTTGAAGAAAATATTTTGCTGACGTACGAACTTTCATTCATTCATGAACGAAATAATTACCAAGAAGAAAAATGTAGGACTGCTCCCGAATTTATGGACTAAATAAAGATTTGATAAATAAAATGATGAGTTTATTCAAAATCATTGTTTAGGAGGAATAGGGAAATCGCCACAGGGGCAGCAGTTATACAAGATTCACATGAACGCAGCAGAGATGATTGACAGGTGTAGAGAAGAATACAGAGGAGAGAACGGATTTACCAGATCACGTGCAACAGAGGGGCACCCGGGTAACAACCCGTCCGTTCGGACTGAAGGGGGTGTCCGTCCCGAGTATACACTTGGACCCAGAACTGGTGTTGAAGAGGATGAAGCAGGTGAAGAAACGGCTGAAAGCTCCGGATGCTTCGGGGTTGGCTGATGCTCGGATGGTAGAGCTCAAAGATCCTCTACCAGAGACGAGGACTCACTCACAGCTTCCGGTTACACAGTGCGCGAGGTGCGCATGCGCGTCACCGATGACAGAGAGCGCAGGTCTCACTCAGACACATTTTCCAGAAACCATACTGAAGGTTGATCCAGATTCACCTCAAGTTTCATCCCTTTTTCTTTTTTTACCTAGAAATTATTTAAACCTGACTCAGTTACCATGGTGACGCAACACATGTGTCACATGACGCTCAAAGAAGGTGAAAATAAACCCAAATAAACCTGTTGAACTGATTGACTGTTGACTGGTCTATGTCTCCCCCTGTAGGGCTCTGATCGTCATCAAAATTAATTTCACACGCAAATATTAAAACTTTACTTTTATTAACTACAAATGTTATATTTTTCATCGACTTTTATATTTTGGACAGTTTGATTATTTGTAAATTGTTCTAAAATTAAATGCATTTTTGGTTTCACTTCAATAACTGCCATGATGGATGAGTTTACCTGAATAATGTTTGTATAACAAATTTTCCTTCTATCATCTTATCCAGTAGTTACTAAGTACATTTACTTAAGTACTTTTATTCCAATGTACTTCTTACGTCAATAAAGTTATTGGATATTACGCTTTGTTGGATGGATTACTCTACCAGTGCAAAACAAAATAGAGACAAAAAGTAGCTGCAACATTGAACTAATAAATATTAATGCATAACTAATTATGTACTTTAAATTTTGGGACAGGAAGTATATTTGACCATTAACGTGGTTTTAATTGTAATTTCACTGTTTGAGAAAAAACAGAAATTTAATGAACCTACAGTGTCTTTCTTTTATTGATATAGAGCATATTTAAAAACGTTTTAACCTAACAAATATGCAGAAAATAAAAAGTAGTTCCAATTCGACCTATTATTCAAACATTAAGCAACAGTTTGGCATAAAATGTTATGCATTTTTATCTTATTCAGATTTCAGATTTACTTTTATTAGTCCTAAAGATAGTTCTAAAGCCTTTATGTTAACATAAAATCCAAATATATTTTCATTCATAACAAATAGCAGGATGAAAAAGGGTGATAAATAGATACATTTATAATAGATTATTATAAAGACAGCCATGATTAAGAAACAGGCATTATATAATTTTTACATTTAAAAAGTAAAGGGGGAAATTAATTGACTTTGTTAGTATAAATTATAATAAATAAGTAAAGTATTTCCTCATATCCTTATTTATTATTCTGGTATCTCTATTTATTATGATCAGACTTTTTGTATAAAATATGTTATCATTCAATATTTTAAACTATTACATCTATTGATATTTTGCAAGATAAAACATAAAAATAATAATATTACATAAAAATATATTGTGAAAATATATTTCACATCTTTCCTCTGTTAGAAATATTTTTCGAAAATATTTATTAGAATAACTTTAAAAAAAACTATGTATGTGAACTTTATCTCAGTGTATTTTATTTTGAAATGCTGTGGCGGAAGTGGTGCTGATTACGTAGGGTGCGCCGTGACGTGTCCAGGTGAGTCCGTGAAGAGGGAAATGGGGGTGATTTACTCAGAGGTAAGAATACAAAACGTCTCTTTTATTGTATTGATTTGTCTTATGTTTCACATCAAACAAATAAATAAACAAACAAACTGATCAAGGGAGGAAGCAGGAAAAAGTAATTAAGTACTCTTTTAGGTTAAAGTCCTACCAACTAATGCAGACAACACCAAATAAACCGTACCTCACAGAAAGTAATCTGAGTAAATAACACTGCCATTGATACTTCTTAACAAATTATACAACTAAAAGTACTAATACCACACTGTAAAAATGCTCCGTTACAACTAAAAGTTAGAGTCAACTGATGCTAACAAGCTAGCCTCTCAAAATAACTGATGCTAACATACAGGGATGATGAAATAATTAATGCTTTGTTTGAATATGAATAAAAATGAGTGCAGCACTGCCGTGGTTCCAAAGGACAAACCCTGGGTGTCCGAATCTGTTAAAAACATTATTAATCAGAAAAATGTCAGATGTGACTGGCAGCAGGGAGTTGCAGAATCAAGCTAAGGAGGAAGTTGAACTTGCTAAAATAAACTTTAAACATAAAGTACAAACCCTGCCGAGTTCTGGAAATTCTCGTCCTGCATGGGAGGGCATTAAATCAATTATCAGCATGCAGGCAAACAAAAGTCCAATCTCCTTTGCTGGTGAGCTGAACTCACTGAGGACCGTTTTAACATCCATGATTTTAACGATGAACTGTCTGTATGTAGGAATGCTCCCCCGGTACCGTCACAAATCCACATGGACAGAGACACTGTCCTTAAAGTTTTCCGGGGCATGAAAGAGAGGAAAGGTCCTGGTCCAGAAAATATTGGCGGCAGACTCTTGAGTCAGTGTGGAGAGCAGCTGGCTGCTTTATGAAGTCTTTCTCCGGGTCTATTGGTACCCGTGGCCGAGATGAGAACCCCAAAGTTCTTTACTTTGGGCCGGTGGCTCTCACCTCTCAGCCCGAAATTCTGAGAGGATCATAAAAGGAGAACTCTTGGGGGAACTCGGTGCCTACTGGACCCTCTCTGGTTCGCCTACAGGGGGCGTCGATGGACTGAGCAGCATTTACAGAATCTACCCGATTTAAGATGTTTGCCAGTGCTGGTTCTGACCGATCTCAGAGGCTAAACACTGTTTTATCTAATGTGATTTTATCTTCCACCGGCGTCGTGTCCTCTCACCGCTTGTATTTGTTTTGTACATCATGGAGTCCCAGAATCGTCATGACGGCAGACGTTTCATCATATTTTGCTGATTGCGTCCCTACTCAGTGAAGAAGACTCTGGTCACGGCCCGCTGGTGGATGATCTTAATATTTGGTGTGAACGCTCTTACCTGAATATAAATCTGTCCAAGGCAAAATAATTCATTTTAGACTCCAGGAGGAAGCCTCCATGGATACGCTCTGTTTTTAAGCATGAAGTAGAAAACAGGACATCTGTGAACAATCATTTGATGACAAATCCACACATGACGTCACCACTGATTCTGTTTGCACAAAAGGCCACCAGCGAATGTATGAGTTTCAACGTTGACACCTCTTTCATGAGAATGTTTTATCCTTGTTGTATGGAGTCTGTTTCAACCTCCTCTTGTATATGCTGGTTCGGTTCGCTGGCCTTGAAGAACGGAATAGACTGTGAAGACATGAAGCAAGACGGCGGGACTGTGTCTGAACGACATCTCACTCTTTCACGTGTGAGATGATTCTTTTTGGCTCTGACTTTCTTTGTGGCCAGAACAAAGAAAGTCAGTTGATCTCAGCAGACAAAAGTCACCTCTCATCGGTGCAAGTTGATGAGACGCAAGAACTCATTCCTCCCTGCCGTCATTGCCCTTGAAAAGAGGATTAATGCGATCGGCCCTTTTACTCTTTCTGCGCTTTGAATTGTGGGTACTCTTGTTTGTTTTGTGGACATCTTCCTGTTTTTATCTCGGCTGTCTGTATGACGGATTGCCTCTCGGGGATAATAAAAGTTTATTTTGACCTTGAGGAAAGGGGCTAATGCTAACATACTATCCAGTTGGAAGGAGCTAATGCTGAACTAGTAGCCTGTTGAAAAGAGCGAATGCTAACGTAATAGCCTGTTGAAAAGAGCTAATGCTAACATAGCCTGTTGAAAAGAACGAATGCTAACATAGCCTGTCGGGGTGTGCTGGGGTGTCTAATCCACTGACAGACTCAGCTGGAAACCAAAATGGTTTCAGAACCCCAAACCTGTTTCTGTTCTAAGATTCAGATTGGTGGCACAAACTGGACAAACTGGTTCATTGTGGATGTTTGGAGAACTGATTACGAGACTTCAAGTTGGATACACTGTAAACACGAAGCCCGCAAGGGTCTAAGTTCGAGTTCCATGAGGGTCTGAGGTCTGGATTGTCTAAGGTCCCAGAGCGTCTGGAGCCTCCATATGTCTGAAGTCCCGGAGGCTGTGTAGGTCCCTGAGAGTCTGAGATCTAGAGTGTCTGGGGTCCCAGAGTTTCTGAGTCCCATGTGGGTCTGAGGGACTTGAGGTCTAGATTTTTTGTGGTGTTTTTGGGCCTGAAGCCCCCAGTAGTCTGAGTTCCCGAGGGCGAGAGGTCTAGAATGTTGGAGGTCCCTAAAAACCGGATTTCCCCGTGTGTTAGATTTTTTTTTTTTAACTTTTACTGCTCTACCCCCCAGCCAGCCTGTCAGACTGCGTTCAATGGCGACGTCCATCATCTATTTCACCTCCTGAGGAAAGATCCCACGCAGCTCAATGTGCAGGAGTGGCACACGGGGGACACGCCCCTCATCGCGGCATGTCGAGCCGGCCACATGGGTGCGGCCCGTTACCTTCTGGACAACGGGGCCAACATCCAGCTGACCAACAAGGTGCTTTAAGGTGAATGATGTCATGCTTTTGCTGCGAGCGGCGGTCACTCACGTGTGTCTGTCTCAGAAACAGAGGACGTGTCTCCACTACGCGGCGAGGAGAGGCCTGTCGCTGATGGACTACCTGATGGTCGCCATCCTGATGCCCGTCTTGCTGCTCGGATACTTCCTGATGGTAAGTGTGTCGTCATGAAGACCGTTGTGGATAAACAAACGGAAATAACGATGGTTGTTTGCTGCAGTTGCAGAAACAGAGGCAGAGCGTGAAGCTGATGGAGGCCCTGCTGAGCAGCGGTGTGACTGTCGACGCTGTCGACTACGTGAGTTGTGTTCTGATAGTTGATGAAGCTGAAATATGTTTGATATCTTTAGCAAGAAGAGATAAAAAAAATCTAACAATAGCTACGATAGGGGAAATAAGAAAACATTAGCTGTGATAGCTGAAACTAGCTAACATTAGCTTTGATCGGTGAAGTGAGGTAACTCAAGTTTACTGATCTTCGCTAACATTGGCTTTTAACGCTAAACATTAGTTAAGTGTAAGTATGACAGTTAATGGCAAAGAGAGATTACCTTTTTTTAGCTATGTTAAATGGTGTATGCTAATGTTTCCAACGACATTGCTAACTAATATTTGCTAACGTTAGCAAATAGACATGACGTTGGCTAACTTTAGCTATAACAGCGGAAATTAGCTAACTTTTGCTATTTTAACTGATATTCGCTAACCTTAGCTGACATTTACCATTCATTGCCATGTAACCTAATGTTAGCTACGCGGGATAAAATTTGCATACATCAGCAATATTGGCTGCGATATTAGGATTATTAGTCTCATATAAATGTCTAATAGTTTTGTTTACTGTTCAAGAGGGATTTTTGGTAATTTTTGTATTTTAAACAACATTTTAGTCTTTGTTTTATTGATATTGATTTAGTCACAGTTAACGATTAATGACATTTTTCTTCAGTTAGCTTAGCATAACCAGATGCTACCAAAATATAACTTCCTTGAGGCATGATAGGCTGTTGTGTTTTATGCGCAGAAGGGAAACACGGCTCTTCATTACGCGTGTCTGAGGAAAAATCCTCGCCTGGTTCCTCTGCTGCTGAAACGTAACGCCGACACCAACATCCAAAACAACGTAAGTACAGTTTCACCTGGACACCGCGCTTCCGGCAACTCAATTCTCAATCTTGATGATTTCTCCTACAGGATGGAGAAACGCCGCTGGACATCGCCACCAGGCTTAAGTTCAAGAAGATCATCAACATCCTAAAGAGGAGTCACTGACCAAGAATGTTTATGTAGAAAAAAAGAATCTGTCATTGTTGAAAAATGTCATCCTGTTTCTTAAGAAAATGATCGGAAATATCTTTAAAAAAAACTTTATTTGTCCCACAACGGGGAAATTGCAGGGTTACAGCAGCAAGAGCATATCATATAATGATAACTTCAGAAGTAAGTGAAACGCTACCATTGTCACGGTAACAGGTTACATCTCACAATCTTGTCCATAAATATCCACAGTCAGTATTTGCCAGGTAGAATTCTTGTTTTGCTAATGGAACAGCTAAGTCTAGCATAGCTTAGCATAAACAGAATCGAGTGTCTGACCTGAAACTGGATTTAAAACCATTAAATGATTTGAAATAACATTTCAGTAAAATGCCCCGGCCTTAATTAACAATAAAACAGCCTAATGCTAACTTAACTCAGTGGTAATGTAGCCTAAATGCTAAATTCAGTAGCAAGTGTAGCTTTCTTGATTATAAATTAACAGGATTACACTCATTAATTGCCAAGTGTAACTGTTGTGTCGCTAACGGGATAGCTAACATTAGCATGCGAGCCTGTTTGGAAGAAAAGGAAAGTTTAGAAGAGTTTATGACTTAACGTCACTAACATTTCAACAATAGTAGCTTAGCGTGTTCTTAAATTTCCTTTTCATCACGATGAAAAGGATGCAGGTGTGGATGCAGGTTTGAGCATGTCTGCAGACAGAATGAAAACATACATTCACAAGATTTATCTATTTTCAAAACCGTCATTGCTTTCTGCTGAAACTGGAGGGAATGAAGTGAGCCGTAAATTCACGCCATTTGTGTCGCCAAGGGGGAACTTGCGGCTTTGCGGTGAGTTTATATGAAATAGCGACTTTAGAGAATTCACTGAGTTCGTTGTCAACGAGTATTTAGTCCTTTAGATTGCAGACTTTACATAGGAACTTTAAAAAGATGCAGTAGAAAATCCAATCAAGCTTGAATAACTTGAATTGTTGGAAACAGGATCAAATATTTTTGCAAACTTCTTCATTCTAACGCTTTAATAATTCCATTAATGTTTGTCGATATCTCCACTTGACTGTTTTTTTTTTTTGACATATCCATTGCTTTCTGTTAATTTAAAGTGAACTCTGACTCAAGAGTTCGTAGTTTAGCTCATATAACCATCTAAAGTCACATTGGTCGTGTTTGCTGCAGCAATGCTAAGCTAGTCCAAGCACAAACGTGAGGCTTATTAACATGACATGAAGACAGAAATTATAGATGGATTTATTTCTGTAAGTTGAAAGAAATGCAATTAAGTTGTAAAACTGTCAGAACATGAATGAGCAGGAATTTAACGCCACTGAAACAAATGTTTGATACAGATCCTGTGATGCAGTTCCAATTTGCTTGAAAGTTAAAGGTTATGGATAAAAATCTAAGTCAAAGTATTTAAGAACTTTTTCATATTTAGCAGAAATATCAACCTGTCGCATTAAAGTGTTTTTTTAAGCCTTAATTGTGAATAATACTGTAACCCCGCCCACAAGGATACAAGCAACATGATTGGATGCTGCTGCCACTGAAGTAATTGATGGTAAACATGGATTCATGATTCATCAGCAACTTAAACACAGTGAAGAGAAAATCCAGTCTATTGATCAGCCGTAAAATCACAAGGTTTCTACCAAAACATGTCTGACCCACCGATGCCTGGACCCCAGCAGACCTCTGAAGATCTGCTGTGGACTACGGTACCAAGACGGCAGCAGCACATCCTCAAAGTCCCGGGAGCTGTGAGGTGGGGCCTCCGTGGATCGGACTTGTTTGTCCAGCACATCCCACAGATGCTGGATTGGACTGAAATCCAGTGAATCTAGAGTCTAAGCAAACACCTTGAACTGGTTGTTGAGTTCCTGAAACCATTCCTGAAGCGTTGCTGAAGTAGGAAGTGGGTCAGGGAGCATCATCCTGCTGGAAGAGGTAACTGCCATTAGGGGATACTGTTTCCATGTAGGAGGGTTCTTGGTCTACAGCGGTGGGATCAGGTCGGTGGGACCCGCGGTTTCCCAGCAGATCATTGCCCAAAGCTTCACACCCCCCCCCAGCGTGCCTTCTTCCCATAATGCATTCTAGTGCCATCTCTTCCCTGGGTAAATGTCTTAATGTAAAAGAAAACCTGATCCATCGGACCAGGTCACCTTCTTCGACTGCTCTGTGGTCCAGGTCTGATGCTGACGGCTCCATTGTAGGAGCTTCCAGTAGTGGGCAGGGGCCAATGGAGAGCTCCAAACTCCGGATCGAGTCTTCAAAGACTTCAGTATGTTCAAAACAGTGCTGCAAGGATCCTGATGAGAGTTCGTAAACACGAACACATCACCCCCGTTCTTCATTCCCTTCATTCCCTTCCCATCTCCACCAGGATTGATTATAAGATCTCTCTCCTCACTCACCAGTGCATCCATGGTAACGCCCCCCCCTACCTAAAAGAACTACTCACCCCACTGACCTCAACACGATCCCTCCGTTCTACCCACTCAAATGATTTTATGTTTTCTCATCAGCTTGATTGATTTATTTATTTTTTTTCTAAATATGCTTTTTTTCTGAATTTTAGCATCAAAAAAGTTGGGATGGGAAAAGTTTGCGAGAAAGTTTTGAAAAACTTCAGTACCATCACACAGCAAAGGAGGATCATGGGTAACAGGTGTTCATTTCTCGACTGTGGGTTGTTGTCACATCTTCATCATCATCACGTCAGGTGGAGTCAAAAGAAGAAGATGAAGGGACTGAAGACAGAGGCAGAAATACGAGCAGGAGGACGTCAGCTGTGGTAAAACCACAACGAAGAAGAGGAGGACTCTGATCCTCACAAGCAAAGATGAAGAGAACCTCACTAGTTTGTGAAAATCCCGTAAATAAATAGTGAAACAGGTGAAGAAGGCTCCCAACATCATCGAACAAAAACAACCTTGAGTCCCTGAAAAACCGACATGATTCTTTGGTGCAAAGTTCGACATGTGATCGGAAATTCTCAAGAAAACAATTGTCAGTTTGTCTGTTTTCTCGCCATTTCAACAAATGAATTTTAAGATGTTCCTGTAAGTAGAGCTCGCCAAACATCAACGACCTCCATGAACGTCTTCACCCACAACCACCCGCGCTGATGTGAACTGGAAAAGACTTCTTTTGTCCGAGTCAACATTTAAAATAGTTGTCAGCAGGCCTTTCTGTGCGGAGTTTAAATGTTCTCCCTGTGTCTGCTTGGGTTTTGTCCGGGTTCTGTCCAGGTTCTGTCCAGGTTCTCCAGCTTCCTCCCACAGGCCACAAACATGCCTTTAAGGGGAAGTGGCGTCTGTCTATCTGTCGGGTCTGTGATGAACCTCATCCGGGGTGAAGCCCGCCTCTCGCCCGATGTCAGCGGGGATAGACTCCAGCCCCCCGCCACCCTGAACAGGATTTGCATTAACGGAGTATGAATGAATGAAAGTAAGCCATTTGGGGAAGTGACGTTATCGTTATTACTTCTTTCAAGGAGGTCATTCAAAAAAACTACAGGATGGATTTACACGACATTTTACACAGATGTAAGTTTTGGCGTATCCTGGAGGTGATTAAATATTGGTGATGTAACGTATTTAGCAGAATTTAAAATGATATAAAATAATAGCCATTTGCAGAAATGACGTCAAAATACGGCTATTGATGCCTTTTGGCGGTCCTTTGAGGGTGGAGCTGGGGGCTCAGTGGGCTGAACAGAGACGCTGAAGAAGGGAGGCGCAGGAGCCAACTGGCCACAGATTAATTGAGAGATTTGTTTGTCGGAGTTGTCGGTAGATTCAAAGGCTGGCACAAATGGGCCATTAATGGAGAAATCTGCATGAGTCTTTCCTGCAACAGTCTGCTGCTGTTCCTTGTTCAATCATTTCTGTTTCAGGGTAGGTTCAGATGAAAGTTTTAGCCCTTGGTTGAGGTTTGTGCAAGCCAAGTTCTTTTTCTAGTTAAAATTTAAAACACGTATAAACCAGGGAAATATTCAATCAACAAACTGAGATTTGCTGTTCTATTAAAATATTATTTTGGGGGGAACCAGAGCACCTGGAGAAACCTCACTTCAGCTCTCACTGGGCATTTCAGTACGGATAAATGAAAGGTAGAAACATTCTTATGAGGAGAACTAATGCAACACTTGAAACAAAAAAAAACAAACAAAAGAATGTAGCTTTTAATTAATGAGGTTCCCCAAGAGACTTTCTCTTTGAATGTCTCGTCATCGTTTTAGGTTAATGTTTACAGCCTGTGGAATGAGAGGATCTACTAGCAGGAGCTTTGGATGAAGAGCAAAACCATGACGAGTTTTTACTCCTAAATGGATCAACATGCATCTCTTAGAAGTACCGCCGAAATAAATATCGAAGCTGCTTTGATTCAAGATCTTCTTTGGGACGTTCTCACCGGCTTTGATCAGCGTCATCTGCACCTTTAAGCCCCTCATCTGGGTATATACAGAGAAGAGACCCTGGGCTGGACCCAGCATTCATACAACTATACAACGTTGCTGAGGAGAGGAATGCTAAAAAGAAAAATATTTACAACCTAAACGCCGTAGCGGACATGATCAGGGGCGGGTTTTCACACTTAAGGTGTTGAGTTATGAGTTACATTGGAATCCATCCAGTCATTCTTGCCTGGTAGACAGAAATGTTCTCCCAATGATGAAGAAAGCGCTCACAGGACTCATTTTTAGATGCGATGATATGATGGAGAAAGAACGCCTTAGTGGAGGGATTTGCTGTTGGAGACATATAGTTGATTAAATGATTGAGGATCACATGTCCTTTGATCTTTTGTAAATTTTGATGTGCAATCCTTTGATTTGTTGATCTACAATATCTAAAGATGAAAGGACATCTGATCTTCTAACACTCTTTGAAGCGCTGTAATCTATAAAAAACATGTGGATTTTCTTCTTTGCGTGTCACGTGCTCCTCCACACGGGAATAGTACGTGACACCAAAACCCTGGGGAACAACCGTAAAGGGTTGTAAATCCAACATTTCCCACCATGGGGAGTAAAAGAAAACAACGGACAGAAGAAACCAAGGAAGAGCTTGGAGTTGAGGATGTTCTCCCCATAATTGAATACTTTTTCAACAAGATGACGGCTGAACAATGGGAACTGTTGAAATCTGGAAACCCTGATGATGCCACAAACATTAATTTGGCCCAGCTGCTTCTGGACATAATAGCAATTCAGTCCAGAGCCATCATACTTGCTCTTAGGAGCAAGAACATAATCGTGTCCCTGCAGCACATTGAGTCCCACCTGGGCGAGACACTTGTTCGGAGTTTCACTCATGCTCTGCACCTTCCAGCCGAAACGAAAAGTGTCAGCTCCAAACGTTTGTCAGACATGGTGAATGCAGAGGTGACAGAAATAGTCAAATCTGCCCTCTCCACTGGCACCACAGAGTCTTTTAGTGAGCATATTATTGCGCCCCGCACCCTTAATACTATGATCGTTCATGCAATCAAAGTGTTGAAGGACTGCATGGCCAAGACTTTGTGCATACCCCGATGTCGGAGGCAAAAAGCGAAACATCAGAAAGAGGACATACTATTACAGCAAAGAACCGATGATTCCCTGGAGACGGACTACTCAGACCACTATTCAGTGAGGTCAGCATCTCTATCCGTCCACAAAACTCTCACTGCCGGGCTGAGTAGTGTCATGAACTCCATTTTGGAGGACATGCCAGAATCTTCCCTCGCCTCTGTCAAATCAGAAATCTCCAAGGAGATTGAGGAAGCTTCACATGAAATCGCAAAGGAAATTGTAGAGGACAAATTGAAACCAAAGGGTCCGAAGAAGAGTTGTTTCAAAGTGGTAACAAACAGAATTAAAGCCTTTTTTACCACCTGCTTTGCCAAAATGTCCATTCTTCGGATCATGGCAAAACTGAAGGGGAAATTTCGGCGGAAGTCCAAAAGTAAAAGAAAGCTGTCAATCGAGCCGATCATGGCTAAGGTTGAATCTCTGGTTCAGCTGGAAAAAGACCAGGATGGAAAAGAGCTTACTGTGCTGCCACAGATTGAGAGTGGGTATAATGTCACGATCCTCACACAGGAACTCAGCGATGTCCTCTACACAACCTTGGCAGGTGGGACCATGCCAAACATTGTCCAAGAATCACTTCTTGGGTCACCCGATATCACTCGAGCTGCCATATCCTCACAAGCATGGGTTTTCATTGCCCTGTTGAAATGGTGGTACGATACTCGAGTCGGTGGCTACAGTCAAAGGGCGGCCCACGTGTTGATACCCAGCTTGGAACCGCGTGGGCTTGACCTACAGACACAAAAAAACAGAGCGTCTGTAAGGATTCTTACTGAAAAGATCATTTGGCGATTATTCCACAAAGCGGAGATAATCCCTACGAACAAAGACGACATTATGGAAACATTGTTTGTATACACGTGGGCCGCCGTTGAGTGTGGAGACGTGTTTATCACCCGGAAATCTTTATATAGTCACAAGGTCATTGTCAAGGACCTGTGCAAGCAGTGGGGCAATGCCGATATAGTACTTATCGCACTGAACATTAAAGATCCTGAGATGGAAAGATGCCTTGCGTCAGTTGTTGGACCTCATCTTACCACACCTCCAAAAAAGACCGGTGCTCTGAGGAGGTCCTTCTCATCTTTCGGCAAAGCCTTATCAATGCCCTTCAAAAGTAATAGCAAGGTCGATGTCATCTGGTAATTATATCCAACACTGCTGGGTCCCTTTACCAAACCTAATTTTAAGTTCCATCAGAAGTGAAGACAAGGTCGATGTCATCTGGAAAGCTTTTCGATCATGAGGAGGTTCTTGGAAGTTGTCTGAATGCCCTCCAGTGGGAGATGAAGGTGGTGTCCTTGGTAATTTACGTCAGGGTTTACCCCGGGTGCTCCGGTTTTCCCACTTAGATGTCCATATGACCTCCTCCTCCACCAGTGGAGCAGGGGATCATCAAGATATCCATGCCTAAAAAGTCAATTAATGCCTTTTGGTGACTCGACCTCTCACCGGAGTATTTATGCTATCTCATCTGGCCCATTCCCATGGATCATGGTTGAACCCACTCATATTACCTCCACCAACCAACGTTTTCGCCCACACTGCTGGGCAGGTTGGTTTATCTGATTCAGAACAACTCATCAAATTTCGGGGTGATGAGAATAAAAAGGCAGCACAGAAAACTCTTTGCCAATTTGCAAGAAAGGACCCACCTTGGAGAAGTTTAATAATGACGTCAAACCTGGTGGATTTGTGACGTGTTCTTTTGTAACAGATGTCATAATGTCAGCTTTCTTTTCTTGCAAGACATTGAGTACACACCGAGGATTAGTTGGTAAGTTCCTTGCAGCACCTGCTATGGCTGAGCAACACAATTCCTGTGTGGCGCTCTCTGTTGCAGTTTGTGCAGGTATAGTCCACGACCATGGCTTTGAGTGCCGACCCTGTCCCCTACTGTTTTGAGCACCTGCCTTGATGGTGCACCTCCAGTAATTTCAGTTTTCACCCACTGCCTTCCGGCCAGATTGGCTGAAGTTGTCTGCCTCCAGGTCACGTTGACAGTTGTCTTTATATTGAAGAACAAGGTCTTCTTGCAGGTCTGTCCTTACAGCCAGTCCTATGGATCCGGCCATCCGTGCATGTGGCAAAAATGTAAAATTGCAATCGCCTTTCAGTTAGCTGTTGATGCTTGTTGTTCCCCCCTTGTGCAAGTACCTTATTTGGTAGGCCGTCCTGCAGAGTGATGCTCAGTCTCCTTCTGAGACAACTTGATGGAAAGTATTGAGTCTTTGTTCTTGGCGGGTGCAGAGACTGAACGCTACAGAGCAGAGCGCTGAGCAAACGGGCTTGGTACACCCACATTTAAGTCTTATTGGTTAGCATGGGTTTGTCCAAGTCCCCCTTTGCTGGCCATGCCAATCCGTATGTTTAGCTTGGCATGTAGGAAGAGCTTGCTGGAGAAGGTAGAGCCGAGGTAAGAGAAATCTTCCCCCAAGTAAAGGATGTAATTACTAATGGAGGTACTAGGGGTGCTGCTGACCTCTTGACCCATGATGGTGATTTTACTGAGACTGATGGAGACCAAACTCTCTTCCTTCCTTTGCAGCCAGGGCTGCACCGTCTGCCAAGAGCATCTTACTTTCTGAACAGTACTCTTCGCTGCCAGTTGCGAGTGTGAAGAGATTTCCATTGCTTCTGGTGTGGAGGTATAGCTTCTGACCGGTTGAAGTCATGGGACAGCAGCAGGGGGAGAAGATTCCAGAGCGTCCGGGCGAGCACACACCATTGATGTATAGTGGTTGCCACTGCTCATGGCACTTCTCTTGCAGTTGCCATAACAGGACCATATCAATTGTTGAACTTCCTGCTCTGAATTCACACTCTGCCTCGGGGTTTACCCGCCTGTTTAGCGCTACAAAGGCGAAGGCCTGGCCAAAAGCCCTGAGGGCGAATATTCCACCACAGTTGTAATCACTGCGTTCACTTTTGTTCATATGTAGCGTGATGATGCTGGCATCACACATGTCCTGCTGACTGTTCCTCCAAGCACTGTGGAAAGAGATCAAAGGTGAGGTTAATTAAGCCCTAAGGTCATTTTAACTCTTGCCTTCGGAACACGCCACAAATGAACCTGAAATGGTTCCACAGCTATCAGGAGTATTTGCATCACCTCAGTGTCTCCAGACAGGTAAGCCCTCAAATCATTCATTTTCAGTTTCGTTAGCATTGTACCTTTTACTATGTGTTAGTAATCTGTGATTAAACACACAAATATAACGATATTCTATTATTGCCTAATTTTTGAAAAAAAAACAAATTTGTTCAGAAAATAGAAAACTTTGATAACTGCTGCGACATTCATCCTTTCATTTCATTATCAACCGCTTATCCTGTTCAGGGTTGCTGGAGCCTATCCAAGCTTACATCTAGCGAGAGGCGGGGTAAACCCAGGACAACCAGTTCATCGCAGGACCGTCACATAGAGACATACAACCACTAACACCCAAACTCCCTCCTACGGGCATTTTAGTGTCAACTATTCGTATACATCTATATTTGGACTGTTGGAGTTCCCGGAGAGAACCCACTCAGACACAGGGACAACATGCAAACTCCGCACACGAAGGCCGGCAGAGGTGGTTTCATACCAGGTACCTTCTTCCTGTGAGGCAGCAGCGCTAACCACTGCGCCACTGCTGCATCATATTTAATAGAAATACCATAACGCTCTTGTTATTATACACAGTTCTTGTGGGATAGATCCAGCAGGACTCTCCATTTGGACCAATAGACCCACAACGTGTCAAATGGGATTTTGGCAGCAGATACCTTCTATGTACACTAGGGGGAGCCTCTCCAGCTTTTGGCTGTGATAACTTTAGAAGAAATAATCATGTTCTAATATTGTGCCCAGTGAGAAAAAAATCTGAATCATAGTAGAAGCTTGATTTTAGGGCCTTCAGGTGAGAAGCACCAGACTGACGGACTGAAGGGATGTGTGGTTGGTGTTGATAGAAGCTGTTCAGGTTACAGAATGTATCATTCATGACGCCGTAAAGTATTGGCTCCGCCCCCTGCAGGCCAGACATTTATTTTTGGTGAACATTTTTTAATTGTGCACGTAAACAAACACTATAAGTGTCAAATAACTTTCTGACTGCTGATTTACGAGCATTAGGAGATGATCTATCAGGTAGATATGAAAAGGCAGACCCCCCCAAAGTCCAAACCCGACTCTGAACCTAGTCTCTTTCTTCCTTTCACATTCTCTTTTTCTGCAGAATCAATGGATATAGTGAACCCATGCCATCTAGAAGAGTCCCACTGCGGCTGTAAACAGTAAAAAGACATTTTATTCTCAATACGAAAAGACATCGACATATAAACAGTTTTTTGCTCTAAAATATAAAAGCCCTTTGTGTTGTGGGCATGTTCTCTGACACCGGTGATAAGAAATATCAAGACTTTAAAATGCTTTAGGGGAAATAAAGAGAACTTTAAGGGGAACTGGTGACGCTAAATCGCCCGTAGGAGTGAATGTGAGCTGGCTGCCCGACATGGCTGTAGGCCGCAGTTCGCTCAATGTCAGTTGGGATATGCTCCAGCCCGTGAACCTGAAAAGGATAAGCGGTTACAGAAAATAAATGAATAATGAAAAATGAAAAAAATCGTTCAGACGTAGGCTGAGGCCCCTGGTTCGTGCTCTCTGAGTGTTTACACTCAGAGAGTGTAGTCTTCATACTGTACATTCTCCCCCTTGGCCGTGTCATCAGTCGATATGGACTCTCATTCCATTGTTACGCTGATGACACGCAAATCTACATAAAAACTGACACATGTTCCTCCGCAGCCT
>VRLP01003492.1:0-63467 GCA_009660295.1 Lophius piscatorius
TTGTGAACTTTGTCAAACAGTTAACAACAAAACCGAGTCTTTTTTGAAGGCCTCCTGCTTTTATACTATTGGGATGGCCTCTGCTCCGCTCAATTTAGGCTCTTGTTAAATGTTGAGCTTAGTTTTTGTATAAAATTGTGCTTACTTAACGTTTAATACATCCTACTTTTAACAGTGATCGCATTTGTTACATTTAGTGTGTATTTGTGCATCTGCGATAATCAGGACGTTCACTTAATCTGAAGACAAATAAGAAACCTGGCAAAAACTAAATAATATATTTCATAACATCACATCTTGATAAAACCCACTGGAATCAGCGGCGGTCTTTCAACATGATCAATAGAAACTTTCAGAGAAAGAAAAACGGATCGACTTTTTTCCCACTGCTACCATCTGCTGCAGCGTATTTGTAGGAAAACGTGAGTAGAATGAGGAGAACCCATAGGAATGAGGTTCTATAGACACCATCAGGAAGCTAATAAACCAGTGATCATCATTTTGGCTCAGTGGTTTTCTGCTTCGTTCGACGCTCTATCATATTACGCTGTAATGGAATTTAATGGCAGCACAGAAAATAATTTGTTAAAGCCGAATCATGTACTGGCCTTGCTGAGAATGTGTTTTTAAACAACTCTACATCCAATCAGTCCGGAATAACAAGCATGGCCTCTCTTCAATGATGGGAGAGGTGATTTTCTTCGAGGACTTCAATCATCCCCTTAGCCCTTAATATGTGTCGCTGCTGCTCCTCTTCTAAACGCTCTCTCTCAGAGCAGGGATTTATCAACCCTGGGCTCAAAGGATTGTATGGTTCCATGTTATTATTGTCTATCCTTGACTGTGCAGAAACCGCTCAGGCGAGATTAATCACTGACTGACTTGTTGTTTTGCGGGTTTGTGTCCAGCTCATGCGATGTGACTGTCTGAAGACCAAGGAAGCAGACAATTTGGACTTGGCTCCATTCTCTCCCTCCAGCCCACGGGAAAAATGGCTCAGAAGAAGGACCCATGTGAAACTTAGGGTAAAATTATTACCTGACTTATTTGTATAAATAACCCTTTTTCCCTTGCTCATAACAATTTCTTTACCACATGGCACACTCTACTTTATTTCAACAAATTCATGAATATTTTAACCAAACACTTTGACGGAGCGCTTTGTTGCATACCGCTACACCTAGGCTATTGTTTCTAATGTACCTCATTCTCAGCCACCCACACAGAAACACTCAACAGAAATACTCTTCTTCCTCTACATCAATGGCCTGATAGTTAAGTTAAAACAAAATCCACTGCCAACTGATTTGGGTTGCTATGTTTTATGGATGTCACCCAAATTTGTTTAAATACTCCCAAACTTTCTCCTTGAAGCTCTGGAACAGGCAGATGTGTGCATTTACCTGTTAGGTCTCATTTCTGCTGAGTGTGACAATCAAAGTCACGCTGTCTTCCAACAAATGTATTTATATCTGCCGTTTTCTAAAGTCTGGAGTTTTTTAAGTTATTTACTTGATTTCAATTTTAACCTTAAAAAATTTGATGCTCTGAAAAAAGGGGGCTTTGGTTTTTGGTCGAAAAGTTTGATTTAATATTACCCAATATATATATATATATATGCTTGCTAAATAGTGTGCACACGTTGATTATTTTTATATATATATATATATATTTATTTGTTTCTTCTTCTTTTGAATTTTTTTTCAATAACTGTCTGCATATATATTTATGATTTATGCCAAGAGTGGTAAGAACCATTCTTAAAAAAATACACGCAGTTTGATTTCACAGCAGATAAGTGTTATTTCTGTGCAGAGGGAGAGGTGCATGTGACCCAAACCAGCTCTCTGTGAAAGACTAGTCTATTATCTTTTATTTGGAACAAACACCTTTTTCTCATCAGAGAGTGTGTAAGACACTGTGTGTGAAACACAAAGACCAAACAAGACATACAAGGATGAGATGACATGCAGTATCGATCAGACATGCACTAATAAGCTGTGTACAGGTTTATGTTCCTTGCACCCCTATAGCCCGCCCAGAACCTCGTGAGTCCTAAGAATCAAACACAGATGATGTTGGCCGCAAACACCGGTTCAGCACACACTGTTGGGCCCAATTGACTCTGAAGATTGGGTCTTGTTGGTTACTGATGTGTTTGGCCAGGATTATGCAGCAGGACCCCCTCCAGTATCAAGGGCCCCTCCTCAGAGTCTAACAGAACATCCAGGAAAAAGAACCATGGGCACCACAGTAGAGCGAACAGACCCAGGACTGAGTTGAATATGTTTAGATTTTCTTTGGGAGTGATGAGGATTGACAGGATTAGAAATGAACACATCAGAAGGACAGCCCAGTTTAGTTGTCTTGGAGACAAAGTCAGACAGGCAAGATTGAGATGGGTGGATCTATTGGTGGAAGGATGCTGGAGTTGGAGCTGCCAGGAAGGAGTAAAAAGGGGAATATAAAGAGGAGATTTCTGGATGGGAGGACATAATGGTTGGTGTAACAGAGGTAGATGCAGAGGACAGGGCCAGACGACTGTAATGTAATGAACTTATTATCATGACGGTTTTCTCGTGTTACCGAGAAAACAACACGTTGTTTGCCGTTATTTTAGGAATGTTCATCAGAGCTCAGGAGTTTCATAGCTGTGTTAACTGATTCGCGACAAAACTCATCCGCCCTTTCTCATATTTTTCTTGCTTGACGTAACTTCCAGGTTGTGCAGATTATTATATATTATTCTGAGTGCATCAAACTCAGAATAATGATACTTAAATCAACATCGAGAATACAACAAATGATACTTAATAATGACTAAAGACTTTCCATTATTGATAAACATTTAAGATTCTATTCCAACCGAGGTTTAAAACAGGAAGAAAATGCTTTAATAGCTGTTTTGTGACCAGTGTGTACCTGAAGTCAATTTGTACTATTTTCCATTGGTGGATAAAAGTTTTCTGAGCATAATTAAGTTTTGTTGGTGTGCCTGTGGGTTCTGTGTATGTTACTGTCATTATTAGGTGTATTTCTTGTTTTCATCCACTCTTTTTCTCATATTTTTGATTGCCTTTTTTTGCCTAACTTCCTAGTCGTGCTTTGGTGTGTCGCCATGACAACGGCAATAAAGGTGTTCCAGGGAAAACGAGAAAACAAGCACCTCGTTGGTGTTCTTTCATTGAGGCTATAAATAGCTGCGGAACGAGAGAGCCGTGGAAGGATAGCTATATTTGAGTCTGTGAAGGTTTTCTTCTTTCAGTGCAGTCTTCTTTATGCATCATGGGATACATTTTTCAAGAAAAGTAGCTCTGAAAAATTAATATTGCGGATTAGCTCTGAAATTGTTGGGTGAAAGTTTGATGCCACTCGATGGTGACTGAATCTGGGCAGGATCAGAATGCAGTCAGAATGCATGTTACTATTCAGAGTAACAGGCTGCTGCACCTGATCTCCTCTGGGTCAGCAAGAGGCCTCTGTCACAGCTGGACCGGGCTTCTACTGTCTCTTTGACAGGAAGGGTTTCGACTGCCCACTTCATCTCTTCCACCTTTTTTTTGACTAGATGGTGATACTGAGGTCTATTTTGCTTTCACATATGACCCCACAGAGTACCTAGTGAACCGTGTCAAAGCTACTCCGACTACATATTGAACAGTTGGACCCCCTAAAGACATACAATAGCTGTCATCTTTTGGCTTTACTGTGTGCAGGTGAGAAGAGATATGCAAGAGATCAAATGATCCCCTTTGGAGAACATCTCATCTGCATCTACCCTGTTTAGGCTCATGTGGTAGTAACAAAATCATAGTGATAATTAATAATTGTTATTTTTACGGCTGTTAAAATGACAATTTAATTTCGATTAATTAATTGTGCCTATGCTGTCATCCTTAACATGTAAGAGTATATCCACCCAAAGGCCCTCAAATCCCTGCATTGTAGAATGCAGGGATGCAGTAGAATGCAGGGTTATGTTAAGAAACATAACTTTGCATATTTAACTTCCCCCCAGGGGAAGTTAATATTTGTCACGTTGCGCACATGTTCATTAAATTCATTAAAGTTTTCAATTTTTCAAATCAATTTAAATTTTCATGTTCATTAAATTTTCTCTGTCAGCTGTTTTCTCCCGAAAAGTCTGTGTATTAGGTTTTCTCCCAATTAAAACTCTGGTCACCTCTTAAGTTTGTGATATTAATGAGTGTAAAAGTGGTTTTGTAGCTTTTAGCAAAATCTTCATCAGCAAATACCAAGACCCAAGTGTGATCTCTCCTCCTTCATGTAATCCACTACAGAACGTCACCTCCAACCACAGAGTTAATGACATCATTGCCACCGAGGACGGACCCCAAACTCTGGTTGGTCGCTTTATGTATGGCCCTTTGGACATGGTCACTCTGACTGGTGAAAAGGTGAAAAGCAGCAGCATGACTGATCACTACAGATTTGCGTTTTTTCGTATGACTGACGTCCGTTAAGGTTGACCTGTTGACCCATCGTGCTTCTCCTAGGTCGATGTCCTGCTAATGACACAACCTCAGTCTGGTCGCTGGGTGAACTTTGACACGGAGGTGACCAACAGCAGCGGCAGAGTCACGTATACCATCCCCAAGAGCAAGAAGCTTGGCCTTGGAGTCTATCCAATTAAAATGGTGGTCAAGTAAGCATCAATGCAACATGCCACTAACAGACGACTGCTGTATCATACACCGATCTGCCATAACATTATAACCACTGACAGGCATCGTCATGACGTCTGTCTTTGAAATTGATAAGTGGGAAGCAGGAAAAAAAGGTCTAACATAAGATCTAAGTTTTTTTGACAAGAGACAACTTGTGATTAAACGTTATGGCTGATCAGTCTATAAATATAAATAAAGATGAGACAGAAAAATCCTCTTTATTTTGTCCAAACATCTCTGCATTTGACCCATCCCTGAGGAGCAGTGGTCAGCCATCTGCGGCTCCAGGGAGGTAATTTGGGGTTTGGGGTCCTACTCAAGGACCCTCCCCTCAGACCTAAAGGCTCAGAAAAGAGAGAGTCATTGAACAAAGTTGTATATTTTGTTCCATTTGTGAGATATGAGGTAGAGGGTTGAGCTCAAGGGGCTTTAAATGGACCAAAAACGTGCAGCTAATGTAGTTTCTGATGCAACCTCTCCTTTTTTTCCGTCCCAAGGGGGGATCAAACAAGTGCAGAAGCCTACTTGACGGTGTTACCACGAGCCATGGAATGTGTGGTCTTCAGTATCGATGGCTCTTTTGCTGCCAGCGTGTCGATCATGGGCAGTGACCCCAAGGTTCGAGCCGGAGCGGTTGATGTCGTCAGGTAAGCGATAGGAGCATCTCAATGTGTGCGTTTGTGTGTGTGTGTGTGTGTGTGTGTGTGTGTGTGTGTGTGTGTGTGTGTGTTTGTGTTTATTCATGCATGTGAGGGAGTTTGAGGGTTTGGCTTTTGAAAGTTATGGAAATATTTTTTTAGAGCTTTTTTGATGTTTTGTTCTTCACAGACACTGGCAGGACCTTGGATATCTGATCATCTACATCACAGGCCGCCCTGATATGCAGAAGCAACGCGTGGTCTCCTGGCTCTCACAGCACAACTTTCCCCATGGGATGATCTTCTTCTCTGAAGGCCTGGTTCATGATCCCCTGCGGCAAAAGACCATCTTCCTCAGGAACCTCATACAGGAGGTACACCCCTCTGAGAAAATCATCACTCTTTGGGCATTTGCTGATGAAGCATGTGGTCTCTCCATCTCACTCCGACTCATCGCTCATTTGCAAGCTCACAGTGTTGTATCCTCTGGTTGTCCTGCATTTAAATGCCACAACAAGTCTGACTGATTGTTCCTTTCTCACCAGTGTCACATTAAGATCAACTCTGCTTATGGCTCCATGAAGGACATCTCGGTTTACAACATGCTTGGACTCAGCCCCTCACAGATTTATATTGTTGGCAGACCTTCAAAGAAATATCAAAATCAGTGCCAGGTCATTTCAATTTTCATTTGATCCTTTCTTCTGTGGTTTCAGTAACAATTTCATGCTGTTTCTGTGCCGCGTGTTTCAAAGGTTATTGTTGGGACCAGGTTCTTTTTTTTTTTCATTTACTTTAATCGCCTTCGCAATCTGAGATTTTAAAACCCTTTCTCTCCGCGTTATTCTTAGTTCCTCAGTGAAGGCTATGCAGCGCACCTTTCAACACTTCAATTTGGGCACAGAGCCAGACCCAAGAAATCCCCTTCCGTGCGTATGGTCCTAAGGAAAGGGTCATTTGGTCTCTCCGCTAAGCCTGACTTCCTGTGTAAGCGCACCCACCTGCGCAGAACCATGTCAGTGCAACAGCCTGACCCACCGTGTACTCCCAACCCCAAGCCTGAGCGAGCCCAGAGCCAGCCAGAGTCAGATAAGGACCACGGGGGAGGAGGGGGAGGAGGAGTAGGCGGAGGTGGACAAGTGGCATGGGGACGGTCCTCCATGTATCGTGGAGATACCACTCCCTGACGTCAAAGGAGAGCTGAAAGGATTGCAGGAGGATAGAAGACAACAAAGTAGTCTTAGTGTCCAGGGCCAAGGTGAGACCTTCAAGATGAAAGATTTGAATGATGATTCTGTGTTTTAACAACGTCTTATTTAAAAGTTGAACGCACTTGCTTTCACTTTCAGTACAATTTAGATAACTTAGCTAAACTATTTCCTGTTTGCTTTTCAACAACATGCCGGATCAGTTGTTTGTCGCCCGTCTGGAGCGCCAAAGAAGAAGGATCTCAGTGTGTCAGACTCAACATCCTGTCCTTAATCAATTCATTGATTAAGGACAGGATGATCTGTGGTACGACACAGATTCAGGCCTAATTAAAACAATGAGGAACATTAATCGTTTTTTTACACAGTTGAATGCATTACAAGAGGATAGACAGACAGACAGCTACTTTATTAATCCCCAAAAGTGAAATTCACTTAATGGGGAGATTCTTTTACTGAATTCAGGACGTCTACATTCAGCAGGTGTTCTGAATTTTAGTCACACATTTTTGTGAAGTACCAAAAACGAAGGATTCCATTATTATGATTATGCAAGTGTTGGATTTAAGTAGAAACCACCTAACACAGGCGTTCGGTTCTGATAAAGCTCATGACATAAAAAAAGGTTATGTCAGAATTTAGAAAAACTCCATTAAGAGCCCTAAAATTATCATCTGCTGTTCTCGAATTTGAAATGTGAAATAGGTGGACTAATTTTAAAAATGCATAAGATACATTTGCTTATTTGTTTTACAACAACGAAAATAGTTATGGAATTCTGAAACATCCGGATCGGTGGGGACATTTCACTGTCACGTGATGCGTAACTAAAACGGTATAGCGAAATCAGCAGTGTTAATACAACAGTCGAGTCAGCTCTTTTAACATGTCTAAATATCCACAGAACAGAGTTAAAATCACAAAAAGGGTTAAATACTTGACTTTAACACAGAGATGCACCAACTGCTTCAATTTTTGAAATTTAACACCAGTCAACATATTAGTTTTAATTTTACATAAAGCTAATGTGTGGCGTCAAATGTGAAAACCATCAGTGCATTTTTTAAAAGTAAACAGTGTTGCCGAAATATTAAGATTGTAGAGGAAGTAAGCTGTAAATCAGTATTTCAATCTTTTAGAGTGTTGTTGTCGTTTAAAAAGACTGTATGAATAAGGGATATATAACTTCATGGAGAGATAATCTCCTCACTCAGAGAACTGTGGTTATAGCATTAGATTCATTAGCTCAGCAGTCTGGCTCTCAGCTCCCTCTCTAAGAGTGACTCCTTATCTTTCCCCAGCGTTGGTTTTTTGTGTAGGTTGAGCTTAAGTCCATCTAACGAGCGGCGGATTAAACACTGAAGAAATCAACTCCAACAATGAACACCATTTGAAACTGAAAGTGTTTGAAATTGACGCTTGTGGGAATAAAAATCAACTCAAAAGTGTTTAAACACTGAAATTCCATCACCGCAGTTTTCACTGTGTGTGGCTTCTAAAATGATCACCTTTACCTCCCATTTATATCCCCAAAAGTCGTGTATATTATGGAATTGTTTCCGCTGCAGCCGCGTTCCGCTAGCAGCCGTTTAAACGATAATTTAAGAGCCATTTCACGGATCCTTTTCAAATTTTATACCGAAGGTACAGACAGAACTGGAGTGATTTGAACTCAGGGAATTATATCTTGTATGTTTGTATATATCATCATTTACTCTGATAGTTAAAGTTTAACTCACTAGGGGGAGATTATTTTGTGAGAAACAGTGGACATAACTTCCTCACTGTTAGTCCAATTTAGTCCAAATCTGTTGCATATGAATCGACTTGAAGATTTCTAACTTCTATGTATCACATTTTACTCTAATAGTTCATTCAACATTTAATTTGAGGAGTTCAATCAGTGGAATTTCTTGTGTTGTACAGGAGTTTGGGGACTTTTCGAGGATACGCTCTTGCTGTCAGGGATGAAAGTGAGGCTTAGTTTATTCATGCACATGCTTTCTCAGACCAACTAGAGCATCAGTTAATGCTGTGATTCCTGTCAAGTTTTGTTTTATACTTTCCAACTTTAAAATACGAAGAACAACATCAATATCTCAACCGTGTTGCCTGGTGAGCCTCTACAAGCTCGAGGCTCTGCAGACTTATGGTGCATGCACAGATTGATAGAGCTCAGCAAAGGCGAATATGACGTCAATCGGCATCTCATTATTTTGATTGATTGCGTTTTTTTATACCTTTTCTAGTCATTTATTTATACCTTTTTAGTCATTTATATTTTATTAATGTAATGAAGTCTAAGACACAATAGAGAGTAATCATTGAGAAAGAAACGTAGAATGATTTATTTTTCTGGATACCTGATACTCCCGTGGCGACCTGAGATAAGAATGCTATTATTAGAACGTTTTGAAAACACGCTGATTAAGTGGTAAACTTTCCATTCCCATCTCGTTCCACAGTGTCACCTCTTCCCGTTGTACATGCTGCCGCTGGACCCCCTCACAGCTCAGCTTTACCTCCTGCTTGGCCCTCTACACTTCGCCACGTGTTCGGCCATTTTTTTCCAGAAGTGCCGGGTTATGTCACTTATAGTCTTCGTGCCTGAAGTATGAAGCCATTTCTTGGGATGGCAGTTACTTTGTGCAAAAGACTTTGTCAAGCTCCAATACTAAAGTCAAAGGAATGCAGTTGGCCTTTTAGAAACACACATGCATTCACGCTCAACTGCTTCAGAAGATCAAAAATGTGGCGGCGGCGTTGTCTTTGAACCTGTTTGGACTTTCTACTACACTCTGGACCTGTTCATACTGCTACGCTGACAGGTGGTCATGATGAATGACTCCCGCGCTCACCTTACACCCATGTAAATAACGGACTCACTTCACTTGCGTGGGCCTCTGGACACAGATGCACTGTGACATTTACATTCAATCTCTACGATTTGAAGCCCTGATAAGCTGACTTTCCGGAGAGCTGCCCTCTGCCCTATTTTACTTCCCGCTGCTGGAAATCTCCTTGTTGTGGCTTGCTTATTGCTCCCCCCCCCCCTTTTCCTTCACCTCAACCAGTCAGGCAGAACATACCATTCGACGGTGGCCAGACTGGCGTCCACAGTCGCTGAAGCGCTGTGATGCGCATGGTTCAATCCCCAAGGTGAGGTTTGCACTACTGAAGTACAGCAGAGTGGATCTGGATGCAGAGGAGGGACTCACTTCAGAAGCAAAGAGTTGTGTTTGTATGGAAAGTGTTGGTTTGACCAAAAAATGTTCACGGATTGATGGACTAATTATTGATTCTGCATAATTAAAATGACAGCGTGTAATTGTCCTTACTGGTAATGTTAGTTTATTTGCCTCTCATTGTATTATATTTCCAAATACTGTAAATTATGCCTCATACCGGTTGAATTTTCCTCCGTGATCCATCATTTACTCCATCTGCGCTGGAACCAGTAGCTTTGTGATTAAATCTGATGTGCGTTCATGGTTGAGTTGAGTTTTACTGTGGCCGTGTTTAAAACTGTGCAACATATTTTTCTATGAGGAAACATTGTAAAAAGAGATATTCACGTGAGTGTGTGAAGTAGGTGTTTGTTGTAGAGTGTAGAATTGCATTTACTGTGAGCAGAAAGACAGCTATGACAGGTAAACGCCTCTCTGCAGGAATCTGAGGATGCAGGGAGGCCAGTGTTAACACACCTCTCACTGCAGCTCACGGCCGCCCACTACTCAGAACTCAGTGGGCTTTTTTTGTAAGATTGGATTGAAGCGGTTCGTCAGAGGATTACTCAGTCAAGGAGTTTTTACGTGCTCTATGAAAGGAAAAGGCTTGAGAGTTTAACTGATAGCCTGCAGTGCAGAGCGGCGTAAAAGCCATGAGGGAGCCATTTTTGACTTTTCATTCACTGCTTAGGTGGTAATTAGCCGTTTGATGTAAGTATGTACGATTCCCCTGTAATTGCAGTGCACCAGTAAGCTTTTGCTTGGTGATTGTATAATACTGTAGAAACAATCTCCAAACACTTTTGTTTTTAGATTGTTGTTACTGAACTGTTGTTATCCCAGTAATGAAATGATCTTTCCCATCAATGTACAGACAATAATCCCAGTGACTCCATAAGTCTGAATAACACGTTGTGATGAAACACGGGAGGGATGGAATATCTCTGCTGAGCAACAACAATTTTAGTAAATGGCAAATAATGATTTAATGGTTAAATGGTGATTGTTCTGTGCATGTAAATTATTTGATATATTTTCAAAGTGAAGGCTTTTAATTATCATGTTTGTGGTCCTCTTGACTGAGTAGTAGAGTAGACGTCATTTGTAAATAAACAGTAAATAAGGATTCATGGGCTGAAGGTCAACCACATGCTGTGAACAATCCAAATGTGTGTCTACATTCATGACAAATAACAGTAATAACCGTGAAGGGATTGTCAATAAAGACGGTGAAGTAACCTCTTGTTTCTAACTCTTCCTCAGCCTTTCGCTCATTTCATGGGATTAATGAAAACTTTAATTAACTAATTCATCTGGAGATACTATGATAATAAGTCACACCAAGAAAAGAACAACAGGATATAATATTGAATGTATTTTTATTTTTATTTATGGAGAGATCCACTATATTAGGAACTAAAGTTGACTAATGGTAACCATTCACCAAATCATGACTTAGCTATTTGGTGTAAAATTAATTTGTCATTAATGAACTATTCATGTGACCTTAAGTAAACATGTAGGTGAACTTATACGGCCTGGCAATGAGGACCAAACCAGCATCTTGTGATGATGAACATGTTATTGTGTGTATTGGACTCAGTCAGCGTTTCATTATGCTTAAATAAAGATATTTGTCAGTTAAATAATTACGTTTGGCCCCCGGAGAGTCTCATTATTCCTTCTATATTCTCTTCTGCAGAAACAGAAGCTTGATCCCCTGAAGTAAGCTTTCCCATACTTCATGCTGAGGAATTTTTACTGTGGGTCTTCCATCACTTTACAGCAATATACCCTCATTAAGACCTTACAAATGTCTTACTTAATGTTTGTTATCTTTCACTTACTAAACTAGACTGAGGAGGTTTTTCTTACCACTAATAGATTACAGATATTCTGGAGGCCTTGGCTGTAGCAGTCACAGGTGTTTGCCTTATTACGCCCCACTCAATCATCTGATCGGCTGCGCTGCTTGACAAAAAATGGCCTAAAGTGGGCACTTCTTGCTGGAAATAAAAGCAGTCAACCATTCCTTTCTCAGCGCCCCACCACAGCCTACTGTGTTATTAGAATGACTGTCAATTACAGAACAAATCTCCCTTGTTTTAATATTAAGTTGGCTCATTATCGACAGTTAAAAATACTCGCATCACACGGACCATTAAATAAAGCTGAGGTTACTTTTTGGCTCCTGTTTCCACCAACAAGATTGAACTTTTAAGCAAACATGGAGAGCTAGTGGTTCTGTGAGGCTGTACTTGGGGAAAGTGATGCTTTCAGCTAAACGCCAAGGTAAGTATTGGGCACTGTTTGTGAAAGTAGAACAGGTTATTTTCACAGCAACGTTTTCCCAAATTTAACTCCAAATTTTAAATCCAGTAATGTAAATGTTACAACTATATGTTGAATCTAGATCTAAATGTTAAACCTAAACGTTTCAAAAATTTTAAAAACAATTGTTGATATAATGTAAAGTATGATCTAGTACAGTCCTCCATTGATGGTAACAAAAAACAATTCACTCCTACCCAATGGTTTATATATTTCCGTCTGTGGACGAACCATCCATCAATTGGTTTTCTGTAACCTCTTATGCTGAAGCCTATCCCAGCTGTCACTGGAAAAGAGACGGGGTAACACTTGGACAAGCCAAGTAGACAAGGAAAGAAAGGAGAGGAAACCACTTGGGGTTAATCTAAGAGCTTAACTACAAACTTTAGACAATAGATTCTAGAGAATATATGCAATGTGTTTTTACACTGAATGTTCCACTGAGTTTAAATTGTTGGTCGAGAAGCATTATAGCCTAGAAGAAGAAAACGGTGTCTTTGTAGTGACAACAGTCTGCAGTCTTTAATATCTAATGTCCTGTTCTGAGGAGTTGTTTGTTGATAGAGGCCCCTGCACGCAAGGAATGTGGCAGGCAATTAGGAACTCTTCTGTTTTTCTCCACCCTCTGGAGAGCCTTACAGTCAGCAGTTGGTTTTTGATGCAGACAGTGAGATCACTCTCTGTGGTGCGATTGTTAAAAGTTTGTGGGGGCACTGGTGGACAAGGTAAACTGATTTAGTCTCTTCTGGATGTAAAGGCGTTTTGGGGCAGCTTTTATAGCCGCCGCCATCGGCCTGGATCAGGAGAAGTCCTCACTGACTTGAACTCAGAAGCGTGACCCTCTCAGTACTCGCTCCCGGCAACAAGTTTTCCATGATGCTCTCTGTAGGTGGACTCATTGCTGTTGGAGTTGGGACCCAGGTCATGTGAAGATGACGTTGGAACTGTACATGGCAATGCAGAACAGGTGGACCGAGAACACATCCCTTGGGTACTAGGGTGCTCAAAGTGAGTGGAATTCAAGGATCCACCTGCAAAGAGGGGTCCTAATAGCCCCAGGATCATGAGCTTAGTAGGCAAGGCTTAGAAATATTACATAAATATAATTTCTACTTGTTTCATTCATAATGTAATGAGAAAAATGCATCATGTTCAGTTTATTAGATAGCATTTGGAATAAAATGGTGAAATCCAAAAGAATGGAATTGTTGCATGTAATTAAAACATATAAATCTTAAATATTAGGCTTAAATATTTTACGAGTGTATAACAGCATCCTCTATTCATGTTGCTTTAATCCAGGTGGGAGAGGCTGATGTACAAATTGAGTTTTAAGTATCTACACCCAACTCCTATCTGTTAATACAGACGATGTAATACGATGGAAAAGTCCAGACTGGAAACTATGAGTGGCTGCAATCATTCAAGTGTATGACAATCATTCATTAAATATGATCATCCTCTGTTTAGCATGAATCTGGTCTGTATCTAAAGATCTTCATTTTCCAAGAACGATGCCTTTGAAACTAAGCAGTGGCAACAAAACTCTATCTAGAAATCAACTAAAGAGTTTTAACCTTCCGCAGGATTCTGCCATAATGAGCTGAAGCTGTGATTAATAGAGCCACATTTAAACATCATTAGTATCATCACCAGTAACATATGGTGTGGTCATGCGAGCAATCGGTTCACTATGAGAGAAAGTAATGCTCATTTTCTACCGGCAAGGTCCATGATTCACATGAAAGATGGTTAAAGTCAGCCATATTGAAAGCTGTGATTTAAATGATTAAAAACCTCTCCCTCAGTGTCTTCTTAATTTGTGTCCCAATATGCTTTATGTTATTTAAATAATTTTCCCAGATATAATCAGTTGGAAATCCACCCTTTTGTTATTTTCTCGTTGCTGCTGTTTCTTTTGAATAGATATGGAATGTATTTTGTTTGCATAAGGTCAGTCAGAGGGAGTAAGTTATGCATCTGTGTTAAAACTGTGAGTATGAGAGAGCAGAAAAAATTGAATTCCCCATTCGTATGAAGGTATGCAAATCACATCCTTTAACCCTTCCGTCAAACAGCGCTTTTCCATGCTGAAAGAGAGAGAGAGTTATCATTTTGACCTCATGTCATAAGATGGAATGTAAGACATTCTTTTAATATATCGTTGATGGAATCAGTGGAAAAAATGGCAATTTATAATACTGTAAATACTGTAAATTGGGTATTAATTTGTTGATGATAACCATGTAAGGGCATCGAGAATTATTTGATTTTTTTATCATTGTAAATTACAAGGGATGGACCGATCTGTATCAATTATGCAAGACATTGGTTCTATGGAAGGTTGGTTCAGTGTGACCGAGTCAATCCGACCGCTCAATCTCTGATGTTATTTGTTTTAGATTTTCTTTTTTCAACCTGTCGAACACAGAACTGATACCAAACTGGATCAGTCTGGGCTCAGGTTAACAAATACCACCAGTAGTTCTGTTGGCCAGCACCGCACTGGCCTGGAAGGGAACAGCCTGCAAGAAGAAGAAGAAGAAGAGGAAGAAGTAGAAGATTTTCCTCTTTAAGTTTCTGCTTTCTGATTGTAAAAGCATAACCATGGAGTGAATAAAAGATTCAAACGGACATACTAATGCACACCGCTCAGCCATAACATTTAAAAAAAAAACCTGCCTATTATTGCATTGGACTTCTTTCTGCCACAGAAACGGTTCTGCATTGCAGTGTATGATCTGACACCTCCCTAGCAGAACAGACATTAACTTTCCCTGCAATTTGTGCTAAATCAGCATTTCTTTGGGATTGGACAACATAGGCGAGCTTTTGCTTCTAATATATATCAATCAGAGCCTAAATTGCGTATGACCCCCCTGAAACCTAGTGACGATGTTGAACTTTTAAGCAAACAAGGAGGGCTAGCGATGTTTTTCATTCGGCCTCTTCTGCAGGTACTTACCCCTGAGGAACAAGAACACCTAAAAGAGTTACAGTTTTTGAGATATATTCTGACCCACGTATCTTGCAATCACAAATTTGGCCTTGTCAAAGTCAAAGTATTTCACTTTCTGCCTAATAAATCCAACCCACTGACAGGTACAATAACAAAATAATCAAGAAGATCGTTCTGATTTCACCACTCGTGGTTGTAATGTTATGGCTAATATGCGTATATTAACTCAGGGTCATTTCTGTTCCTTATGAAACAAGTTTTATCTATAGTGTGCCAATTTAATAGCTTAAAAAAATCGAAAACGATATGTTACTAATGAAGTCCGTCTCTGCACTAGTTCTGTCACCAGTGATGGAATCATTATTACTATTCCACGTTAAATCTATCCAATTCTAACACAATTGGAATACGGGACAAAAAGCACAATGTAATGCTTGTTTTAAAAAATATAAGCTGGTTACCTCAAAAAAAAATCTAACCCTCATCACGATCTACGGTTGATTTCGGCAGCAGCCCCTCTCAATCAGCATCAACGTTATTCACAACACAGCAGGCTGGGATTTATTTTGTTTTGTATACTGGCAGGTGAGTTCAGCGTCCTGATCAATAGTCCAGAGGAGCCAAAACAGGAAGAGGAAGATATGTTTATACTTTACTTGAGCCTGGCGGGCTAATGTCTACACATTAAGACTTATTTACACTGTAAATCAATGGCGAGCCGTGGGATTTCAACCTGGGCATTCAGTCATTCATTCCCACAGGAGACCCTTTTCACGTTAGTAAACAGCAATGGCGTTTTGTGCGCTGTGCCTAAGAAAAAGTGACAGCAGAAAGTGACAGCTCTCCAAACTGCAATCTGGATCATTCTAGCGAATTCTCCAATGGTTTCAAGGGTTTTCCAACAGGAGAAATGTTTTCTTCCCAATAAAAAGCTAACTCTTAGTAACGTTGGGTCAGTCGTTCAAGGATCTAATGTAATGGCCGACGGTGGCCTGACATTTTGTATGGCTTGTGAAAAAACCCTCATCATCATCTAATTGGTTAAAAAAAGGTTCACCACCTAAGAGGGATACATACAAACTGCATAAACACACACTGAAACCATCAAGGAAGTAGCATTATTACACAGAATTACATTATGCTACATCAGTAACAGATGTCACACATCTCACATAACTGTCATCACTAGCTCTCAACAACCAGTTACATTTACTCCTGATACCACAAAGAAAGTAAAAATGGCATAAAATGTAATAACATTCAACAACTTTTCTCATAGAGCTGCTGGCATAAACTTACGTGAATGAATCTGAACAGTATTCACACCACAACAGCAGCAGCCACCAATGCAAACAAATCAACAGATATGTAAGAGACATAACAATTAAACCCTCCAAAGCTGTTCCTAATCTTAAGACAAAGTCTGTCCTCCTTTCTGTCTTTAAAAAATTGTTCCATAACATGGTTTTAGAGGACATCGGTGCATTTCAGTTCATTTTCCATTTGGATGAAGGTCCTATTTCTCCAATAAGCTTTAATTTGTTGAAAATGAGTGCTCAGCATCAGTAGAGGATATGAATGAAGCGCCTTCCTCATGCTGATTAATACCGACTCAGGATGAGCCTACCTGAAGAACACGCCCAAGCCTACCTACTCGCCAATTACAAGCAAGTTGGAGTTTGCCTACTGGAAGAGATGATATTTTTTGAAATTAAAAGTTGATTGGCTAATTCACCTTTCCTGTCTACACAAACACAGAAGGCAGACCTTTTCTCCTGGAAAACATAGCCAATGAGTGAGCCAGCATACATTTTTCTCTGCCTAGCAACAACAACCCCAAAGAATCCTATTTGTTTGAATGTTTTCAGGATAGTAACCTTTTCTCTTCTGAATCAAACTTGATAGAAAAGGAGGCCAGCATTAGAGTCCGAACAGAATAATTAGTAAATGACAGAAATTAAACATTTAATTTGAAATACGGATATGTTTGGAAGACCCTAAGCTTTCCCCTCAGTAGAACAAGTAGAACACATACCTCTGCCAAAGATGAACAATCCTATACATCGTCTAGCTAGTTCTTAAAACAGAAAAATAACATAAAGGGTAGGGGATTTGATGACAATTGATTTATTTTTCATGACAACAAAAAAAGGCTACCAATTTACAATAAGACTCCCCTTATTGAGGGGTTTTAAATGGCTTGTACGTAGACTAATAATTTAATTGTAAATACGTTACAAATCATTAATGAGATTCTATCACTCACTAGCTATAAAGGATATCAGAGATCTGATGCCTGCCAAATAGTGAGCTCATTTATCTGTACTGATAACTTGATATTGCCAAATAGCGACCCTCATTGATAAATTTATACCTATGTTAAAAGTAGTTTATAAATATTAAATTATGACATATAAAGGCGTTACAACCTTATCCATAACGAAGTTCTAAACAGTTTATAAATTATTTTGAACATATTGTTTTTATTCTAAACTTCAAATATATATTTTCAGGTACAACGTTTATATGTTTATATATATCTATAGTTTATACATAAGATTTCATTGATGATCATCTCTACCTCAAGAACACACCCATATGGTTTATGGTATCCTCACCATAAGCATTTTGATAAATGCCACAATTTTAAGTCAAAATTAACTCACGTTTTTGCTCCAAAACAAAGAACTAAACAAACACAGGTAGGCGAGAATGACTCCTGAGTGCTTTTTAGTTGAAATAATTATAATTAACACAAATTTAAAACAAAACCTATTTCTTGGATCAGCAAGAACTGACAAGGATTCACTCTTCAACCTTGTCAGTTGACAAATTTGCATGGTAAAACTCGACATTAAAACCAGTCGCTTGTTTCAATGCTGCAGCTGGTTTTAATATTATCTTAATACATTTCATTTTGAATGATTACATTCTACAAATGGTTTCATCTATTTCAAGACAAGCTTTAACCAGCTGCTGCAACTGAAGCAGTCGTCACGAGAGTGATTCTTTTTCAATTTGATCGTATTTGCATGGAGGCACGGAGTCGCATGAATAAAAGCTTTAGCAGTTTGATGAACATCCAGCAGAAGTCCAAGGAAGTGCACTTCAGGAGGAATAAAGACATCTCCCAAAAGTATTTTTAAAAGTCTTATTATTCCAATTCTCAGTAGCACAGCATTAGCTGGAAGAACGGTCACTTGGGTGCATACAAAATCCTGTTTTATTAGCCTCCCTTTACTCCTTCTGAATTCTGATCTGGGTGAAGAGAGGATGAAAAATTTGGAGACCTGCTGTCTTACAACGCCTTCAAGGACCAAAACAGATTGTAGATTGGATTTGAAAAACCAATTATCTGAAATGCCCCCATGAAGAGAGGGTCAGATACTTGAGCACGTGGTGACATCAGATGTGACGGACTGTGTCCCTTCATTCTGACATTTTTTCAGCCGCCACCATTCACCAAAGCCTTTGTTCTCTTCACGACAACACGGACACCGACTGGTCAGCTCTTTTAAAATGGGGATTTCTTTCTTGCGTGGACACCTCTTGAATACATACTCCCCTTGTTCACAACGTGAGAACTATAACAACAATGAAAAAAATCAATACATGACACAACTAAAGCACATAGTGACACATAGGGGGAACATTATGACAAACTAAAGGGATGTTGCAGGTATGATAAATTAACTTCGGTGGCTGCTTGTCATGAAAAGAGGCTTTGAAAATCCTTTGAAAGTCAGTTCCAGCTTCAGAGGTTGACATGTACAACTCTGACTGCGTAATATCAGACTGCATGGGAGACTTTGTCACCCAGGTTAGCAGGTAGACGGGCCAAAACAATGTACGCACATAATTTCCCCCCACAGATATGTGCTGTGCAACAGGAATTCTCTTTTTCTTACAGCATTGGATTGAGAAAAGATACGTCGTGTATCACATTAAATGGATGACCGGGGTCATCGCTTATCCCACGGAAACTTTAATGTGCTCAAATTCAATGTGGTGTGCAGCTGTGCTCAATTTGTTAAAGCAGTCAAAGACTTTTAGTGGAGGAAATGTAAAGAGATGTAATCGTAATCATTTGACCACACTGTAAACCTGGAGAAGTTACTGGATCCCAAAAAAGAAAGGCAATCCGTTGCTAAAAATTTTTGTGCTGTCAACTGTCATAGTTTCATGAACACAAAAAAAAAACCAGATGCTACTGCTGGTCAACATTTATAAGTAACAATTATTTGGATTTTAAACATTTTTGAATGATATTAACAATCAAAGATTTAATGTTGAACAAAATGATGGCAGTTTTTGTGACACTGAGATTGAAACCAATGATTGTCCGTCTGCTGTATGCAGATCGACACTTTCTGGCCAAATTTTTCAAGACCTATTATCAACCAAAGTCCGACTACCTGCTCCTCTCCCCAGAAAAAAGTATTGTGTTTGGCAACATCCATGCAGTCCTTTCAGAATCCTTCATCCGTTCCTGCAAATACGTAACTGCTTCTGAAAGGGACCTTATGGACAATCACCTCAAGAGTCAACATTCCTTTATTGTCATTGTACAACAAACTCCGGGGATACTGCCTAAATGGGAGATAGGTACATAATAGAAGACTTCTCTCTCCAGACTACCAGTATATGCACCGTAGAAAACCCATTCAACCCTTCTGGAAGGGAACATGCCAAGTCTCTCACCAGACAATAACTGACACCAGTTTTTCATATTGTTCCTATGATATCTAGTCCAGTTAACTAATATACAACACATGTTGAATTATGAGCTGATTAATTTATTGTTGGTACGTAGTAACTTGCAAATATATGGGAACAAGAACACTTTTGTCAAGGTGTTAAAATATTTTGGGTTGTAGTAATGGAACCTCTCAATGATGTTTATTGCATAACCAGTTGTCAATCTGTCGTAAGCCCATCAGTGTTAATCTGAAAAGAGTACGGTATCCTACAGGATTTATATGTTTTTTTTTATGTTAATTAAAACAACTGTAACGTCTGCATCGCACCACTCACTGGGGACAAAGGGTTTAAAAACTGGTTAATAACATCTTTCTGGAGTTTTCAGTGGAACCCTGAGTACAGACAATATCTTCTTTGAGGATTTCAAACGAGCTCCATATCTTGTCAGATATTGAAAGTGTATGTTTTGACATCTTACAACAAAATTTGAATTGAGTTGTTGGGCTAGATTTTCTTTTTACCTGTTTTTGTTTTTGTATACTTTAGGACGATGTGTCCTGTATGTTAACTATTAAGGCCTTCATTTTTGTTCATATGTACACTTTTTCTTTCTTTTTTTTTAACGACTGACCACAACAGCGGTGTCCATCCCATTACTGTGTGAAAATACCATTTTGTACCCCAAAATCATTTTCTAATTTAAAAAATTAGTTAACTCTACATTACATCAGATTAACATCAGAATCTAATCATTGTATCTGATCATTTATGTGTTTATTACATGGAATTATGGACTCTATTATCGATTATCATAAACATAAAGCATTCACGGGACCACTTACAGCTATAATTCATATTTAATTGAATCTAAAGGGATGGTTTGAGAAATCATGCTGCAAAGAATTTTCTGCTCCTTCTATGGAAGAATACGGAAATAGACTGTAAACAATTAGCATCACATTAAACAGGTATTCAGTTTTTTTTTTGTCAACCCGTTAACAGATGCGGTTCACTTGCAGCAGTGTGAGAAAAACAAAGTGACAGTGAATAACAAAATGTATAAACAGTGTAAGCCCCATCAGAGGTATCATTTAAATGTGTTTGCTTCCTAACTATATTTTCTGTGGCGAATCATTTCTATATGAACGGAATGGAATTCTGGTTTACGCAGGCACTTCAGCGGGTGGGGGCAGCGTTTTACAAATGATTGGGTTTGTGAAGTGCAGTTTCATCTGCACAACATCAGGGACACGAAGCACATAGGCAGAGCTCTTACATCTAGACCTGACAGAAAAATGTCCCTTGCATTTAAAAATCTGCTTCACAATTTTTTCACGTCTCCTGTGCACAAACCCCTCGGGAACATTCAAAGAGGTTTTCTACAGGTTTGCAGGTGTCTGATGTAGAAACCGTTCAGTTGAAGATAATGATGATATCTTAAACTGTGTAAATTATTATTTTGTTTATGACATTGTGCTTTCACTTCAGACTGGGTTTTATTTGGAAGGATTCCAAGTGTGTGCCAGTGTTCCCTGTTACATGTCCTTTAGTTAATGATTAATGAAGGAGCCTGTACGGATGGGAGGTCTTTGCGGTGCGGCGCATTAATGTGCAGGTTTTTCTGCGGCTGCAGGTGTTCACGCGGGTACTGAGCAGTGCAGGAAAAGGAATATATACCCTTTATATAAATGTAATAATCAAAGTCTTGCAGACATTTTGGCCGAGTAGATATGGTGGCAGTTTGATTTGTCATCTTAAACACAAACTAAACACCCTGATAAACTTAAAAAAAATTTTGTTATATACTATTTACTGATATTTTAAATTCACAACTCAGGGCGACTATAGAGTATGCTAACTTGTAGAATATATATCATGTTGCTTTTCGGGATACAGACCTTAAACCTCTGGCTGTATGTCCCGTAATGTTGTTAGAAAAACCAAACCGATTTTGGCTGATTGTGAAATTTCTTGAAACGTTTTAAAACCATAATTGATAGTATACACACAGACAAACTCAGCGGGCTCGTGGCTGGCCGTAATTAGCTTTAGCCACCCTGCTAACATGAGCTTCTTGAAACTTGCTTTGTTCCTAGGGGTGATTAAATTTGAAGGGTCTGATTAAGTTTGTTGTACCAAACGGCTTATTTTGTCATTGTTAATGGTACCTCTGCAGGATCCTTCCTCCTTTCCTGGTGGATGGGGTTTTTTGTTTTGTTTGCTTGTTTAACTCTGCTTCACAGGTGGTGCAGGCTGGCACCAACACACCTGACTCCATTTCTTCATCGGGTTCAGAAGCATTTCACCCCGGTGAAAAACATAAACTCCTCGTCAGATCGCTCAGTCTCGCAAGTGGCAGTATTGGTCTGACTTTGCGATTTATTCTGTCAAGATTGACGTTCATGATTGTTTTAACATCTCGAGTTCGTCTAAGAAAAAAACAACTGCCAGCCTGCTCAACTCTGCCCACCTCCAGATACACGCCAGCACACATCGTCTAACCATCCCACAATCCCTCTTTCGTTCAAGCCTTTGATCTCAGCCTGCCTTCCACCTCCGTCCAAGTCAGTATTCCACTCTTTGCTTCAAAAGTAAAATGACTGCTCTCCACCAAACTGCATCACTAATCCCTGCTCTGCTCTGCCACAGAATTCTCCTGATCTCCACACATTCATCCCGCATGACTCGGCCGCATTCAAACCGCTATTTTTTTCTTTTGGTTAGTTTCACTGGTTTAATCCATCGCCTTTGTCAGCATCCTGCTCTTGGGTCCAATTACCTGCAACGCAGCTGTTAACAGACCTTAATGTTCTTCCGAATTGCGAGCTCTGTGTTTTCTGGAGATGTGCTCCCGAAAATAAGTTCAGGGATGCAAGATGTCTTCCTCAAACCTAACTGTGATAAATTTGACATGATAATCATTGGTTCACATTCCCTCAACCAAACCACTCAAAACCCTTCAAGTGGGAAATCTGCTCTAGATCAGAAACATAAATCGACAATTCCTGAGCTTCTTCAATGAACGGATAAGAGGCTTAACATTTGGATGGGCGGAGGAGGAGGCCATGGTGAGGCAGGAATAGTAGCAAAAACGATGACACTGACTAGAGGAAGCAGCACTAGAAAGCTGAGATAAGGAAGCAGCGACGTGAGATGTCTTGAGATATCAAACACAATAGCAGTGTGAGAGAAAACCAAAAGTGACAGAAGCATATCACCGGCCCCTGCAGCTCAAGACATGAGTGGCATTTGTTCCAACAACCTGATTGATTAAGACAACATGACATCTGAAGTGCTTCAGGTTGTCACGATTGAAAATTTATTTCCCAAGAATCTCCGAGCCACATACTGAACGAGAAGAGAAGGGCCACATCTTGTTTGTCCTTCGACTTTCCATAACCGGAGATTACTTTATAGGTAGAATTCACTCTCCTTTTCCGATAATGCAAGATCAATAAATTGTTTTTGCCGACTCTGCTGTTACTCCCAGGTCATTTCTGAATGTTTGTTCACCCTCTCCACATTTTTCCTATCCTCCTCTGTCTCTCTCTCGGTATGGTTGGTGGGGTGACCACACACACACCTGCCAGCAGCTCTGGCTCAACACTGCATCATTTCCTGCAGTATCGCAACTCCAATCATCCCTCACCAGATTATTCTGCATCCAAATGGAAGCTAAATGGATGATTTCATCATAGAGTGTGTAGGTACATAATTTCCCCTGTGAGACATTTTTGCTAAGACTTCCCCTGATTTGCCTTGAATTGGATCCAGATCAGATCCGTCCCCTGCCAGTCCCCACCAGCACCGTCTCTCCAGAGCCTCTCACCTCAAGTCACATTAAAGTCACTTTCATACCTGGCTGTTGTTTGTCTTTCATTACTCTACCATGGCTTATTATATTTCACTAATAATATTCAAAGATTCTGGAGTTATCAATCCATTTATCACCCTTTTCACCCTTATTGCTGCCAACCTGGTTTCCATACAATTAGATTTTTCTCACACAATTAGATTTGTTATACATTTATATTATCTGTGAGCTGCTTATCATACATTTTCAAAATACAGATACTGCGTATGTTATTTTCATGGTCAAACCTTTTGTTGACACCAACTGGCGTACTGGCTGCAGTATAATTGACACATTGATACATAAGTACCTCATGTGTTAGTGCTTTGTCATTGTACAGAATACAACCAAACTAGGAGTGCTGTTCAAAGGTTGGTGTATTGAAGACAGAAGATAGGGCATACATACAATAAAAGAAGACAACCAAAACAAGACAATGCTACAATTTCGGCACTATAGTTCTGCTCAGTGGAGGTAGTTCCCCAGCTCTCTTCTTTAACCTGTTGCACTTTAGACGCTTATTGCACTGGAAACAGTATTGCACTTAAAATCTAGAACAAGTGTTGAACATTTTGACATTGAAGAATATTTCACTCATAGGGACACATGCTGGTTATTCTTTAGTCACTTTGCACTGCAATTATGTTTGTTTTCCCCCCGTCTTTGGTTCCTCATCTTTTCATTTTATATTTTGGGTTGAAGCAAAAAATGAACTGGGAATGCGCGTCGACTCATTGCTCTTATAGGTTATTTTTTTGTTGGTGTTTAAGGATCTTATGATCCATTAATGGTGACTTTTTGAGTCTAGAAGTGTGGGTTTTGATGGACCCGTAGCTCCTGCCAGAGGACAAAAGGTCAAACAGGTCATGTGTTGGGTGGGCCAAGTCTTTGAGGATGGATTGGACTCTAGAGAAGCAATGGTAGCTGGAGATGTCTCCAAGAGAGGGTAGAGGGAAACTGGCTGCTTAGAGAGGCAAGACAATCTTTCATGTTTATTTTGCAGTGCAGTGTTGGGATAAAACTATTCAGAGAATAAAGGAGGAAGAGAATTTTCTTCAAGGCTTTACCCTTGACTCGGGTTTTCAATGGAGGGAAGCAATGAGTGAGTCAGAGCGATGCACTGGAGTTTATGTGAACATGGGTTATGCTTGTATATTCAATTGTCTAGTGGATATCATGGATGCACAAAACCTAATCTCACTGTTTGAGAAGACGTTTGAATTCATGAAACACCCTGTCACTATATCATTCAGAGATAGACATTGAGGGATTTCTTCAGGAAACCTGATAACTCCTCGTGTCAAATGTTTTCTACGTATATCCATGAAACTAGAAGCCTTCTAGCAGTGATATCCAGCGTTTGATCACTTTGCTGCAACCGGATAGTTAAATGGGTTTTCTGCAGACAGATACTTCGGGCTCCATCTCATTTTAGGTCTTGTCAATGTACTGAATAGTTAACCTTTATTGCTCATATGACCTGTTTGGGTTGGCTTGGTCACAGATTGATTTTGGAAACCGCATGTATTTCTTCAGCTGGGAACCATCCTTCACTGATTTAATCCCATTTTGTCCGATGGACAAGTGTCTGCTCTCACTGACCAGTCCTTTTCTAGGACTGATGTTCTGTGTGAAGCACATTTGTTCAGACTGTCCAACTGTTACTGAAATAGCTTTGCTTGAGGTCTTTTCTCATTTTTCAAATCCCTCGCGCTCTCCGAGTTTTGCCAGTTTTATAAGAGCTTGTTCATATTACCAACTGTAACAATCCTTGTCCAAGGCGATGACACAGCTCCATGTGATGTATTGGAGATTTGCCAGCGGTGTCATCCTAGTCAAACCATCATGCCTGATTGGCCTAGCAGGCCATCATACATAGCTCTGATGAGTAAACTCCGCTTTTACCTGAAGAATCATTCACATGTCATTCCATGCCATAGGCCCCGGGAGAATGACCCCCTGCCTGACACACCGACCTTTGTTTTTTTCAGCTCCGTCAAGTTGTTTTAAATTTTACTTTGATTCAACACTTTTCATCCATCTTTCCATCTTTTCCACAACCCTGATTCACATCCGTGTGAATGGATGGAGTGTGTAAGATTAAGCATTCGGTTAATTTTTCATCTATATTTACATCAGCCGTGACAATTTTCGTTGTTCTTTCCGTGCTGTTGTTGTCCAGAATTGATTCCTAAATTTCTGACCAGTTGATCACTTGACTGGATACCTTCTCAGGTGTCTGATGGCTGTTCAGCTAGCATCTGTTTTTTTTCCTTTACACGGAAAGAGACTGCATCCACTTGGCAACACTTGTGGATTGAGAGTTTTGAGAGTCTCCCTCTCATACTCCTCCCCCTTTTCGAAGCTTTATGTAGTGCTCTTCTCTCTTTCATAAGTTGAAGCATGTCCTTCTCCCTTTAATTCTTGGTTGTAGACATTCCGCTCGCTCGTTTGTCTCTCCATCCATCCTAATCAGGTGTTTTCAAGAGCTGCTGAGAATTCTTTCCCACTGTTCGTTTACGTGACTCTTTGACAAGCTGTACATTTCTTGGAGTGAAAACCTCCTCGACCTTAAAATAGGGGTACAACACCACTGCTATTTTGTGGGAAGTACAGCAAAATGTTTTCTGTTTCAGACAGCAGAAACCTCTTTGATACACTTTTCTTCAGTTTATTGATTTGCCTATTTCTAATTCTCTTTCAAAAAGCCTTGAGTTGGAAGTATTTAGTGTTGAGAACTCTCAGATTCCATAATAAAACATATCCTGAAGCTTTCCACCCCCTCAAACACTCTTGATTAGCATTGCAGACCTCTCGGTAGGTTTTCAATGGGGAAGTAAAGAAGACATCATTAAAGTACGCTAATGCACTTCATCAAGTGGACCACAGATAATCACAGGAGTTCTGAACGCTGAATACATAGTACTTTTAAGTCCTCTGAGAGAGAATTAGAAATAAGCCAATCAATACACAAAAGAAAAGTGCATCAACATGTTCCATCAAGCCCTCATGGCAATTATAGACATACTATTATTATTATTTTTGACTCACAGAATTAGTTAAGAATATGTCATGTGAAGTTTTATCATGAACATGACTTGGCCTATTCGGTTATTTTCTAATGTTCGAATGGGCAGAGACAATGGCGAGAGGGGAAAAATGTAGAAGGGAAGATGACGTCACATCAGGGCACTCTGGTTATGCTCTCAGTTTATCTTGTCTGTCCATGTTTCTGTATACTGTTCTATGACTCACATCTTTCTTGTGTCAGGCTGCCTGTTCCTCCCGTGCTCTCCGTCCTGGGATTATCCTGACTGCCATTACCTGTGTCTTGTTGATTCCCTGCCTCATATTGTATTTCGTCGGTGCTCCTCTTCCCATACGGGTTTGTCTTGTTCTGCAGCAGTCCAAAACCTCTGGGCCACAGGCCAGCACCGGGATGTGAATTGTTTACCACTAGGCTTCGAACTTGTACCGGGCCTGAAATATGATTCAGCAAACACAGAATAATAAAATATTTGAGTTATTGTTGCAGTAAGTATTAAAGGTAGAATTGAATTCAATTGTCAGTTAAAGACGCACCGCTGGGTCTCATTTCTCCTTTCGGCCATCGAAAGGACTTAACAGTGAGTGGTCATAATAATAAGGATTATTAGAATTTATTGCTGTACAGAAGAAACTACATCGCACTCGGAGGAAGAAGTTCATATGTAATACGGTCCCGGTTTGTTAGAAAGTAATACATCTAAAATATTCCAGTTTTATCAAAATCGGGATAATGTCTTATTCCGATTTCTAAAGTCAGGATATAATAATAACCTGTATAAGACAAAAACTGGACACTGGGAAACCGCTGTGTATGTGAAGACAGTCAAATCATCAATTAGGGCGTCACACAAGAAACATGTTTCTAGTCTGTGTATTGACCTTTTGCTCTATCTAGTGGAAACTGTGTTTTTGCAAAACCATCGTCTAGCTGTCTATGTGGAAGGAGGAATTCATTAATTGAAGCTGTAGCAAAATTCAGTGAGGAAGATCAACCCTCACACTCAGGCTTCAGTCTCTTCTCATACTACTCTCTCATTCTCACTGTTAGGGAAATGAAAATATTACCTTTGCCCTACTTCTTTCTGAAGTCTGTCCTTATGTTCTGTCTTGCGAATGATGTGCCCCCCGTCGTGTCTGAAGGACACAGATTTTTCGACATCAAACTGGCGTAAAGAGCATCGCTCCAACAGAGACGGGGACAAAGGTAAGTAGGGTAATCTTCATTCTTTATCTTACTTTACCTCGTGTGCCTTTTGACGCCGTCATGAGAACAAAGGTGGGAATAATTATTAAAACTATTAGTCGTAGTCATAAGCTATCAGTGCATTTTAACGAAGTTGTGAAATGAAAAATTGGGGAAATGCACAGATTTTGTCATTTTTATAGACATCCAGCAAATACTAAACTTGATGAACCAGTTGTTTCCTGTGATCAGGACTGAACCGGTTGTATTTTTGTCTGACTATAAAGATATGAATTTCAGAAGTAACTTTCTTACCTCTATGAAAATAAAATAAATTAAAATGGCTTTTTTTAACGATATATATAATGTAATATAGTATAATGTAACATATTATAACAGGGAGGGATTTGGGATTTTATTCCATCAGGTTTCATTTGTACTGTACTTCATCTGATTTCTGGTTTTATGAGATATGCCGAGTTGAGATCGGTTTTGACATCTGGAAAAGGAGGCAATGATGTGAATTCAAATTAGACAGACAGACAGACAGACAGACAGATTCTCTCCTAAGTGTTTTGAAAATGTAGGGAGGAGAAAGTTTAGGATTTCAAGCATTTTGTTTGGAATCCGTTTTCTGTTTCTGCCTCATGATTGTACCGTGTAAGAATCTGTATAACCTTGTGATTTGAGATTGTGTAGTTTGAGATTGTACGGAACTGTGTTGCTGCATGTTATTGTTGTGATGTGTTGGTTAAATTTTGGTGTGCACTTGGAGTTATCTCCTCACTTTTGAGGTTTTCTCCATGTTGTACCTAGTCAGAGTAGTTATGCATCATGGTTTTACTCATCCCTTTTAAATGGTGGTGGAGTGGTATTTTGTGCCTTATCCACTCTTGTGGGAGGGGGCCTGCCTTTGACGGGTCACTATCCTTAGTTTTAACAACATGAGTACTACAGCTGTTCTTAAACCGTAGCCTTATCTGATTCAATGAGGCACAATAAGTCACATTTCTGAAGTTGTTGAGATAAACTCAACAGAGGGGGGAAACTGTTAGGCAAATGAAAGTATTACGTTTGCCCCACTTGTTTCTGAAGTCTGTCTTTATGTCTGGCGATTGATGTGCCCAACCGTTCTGTCTGAAGGACACCAGATAGCCTGACCTGCGTGAATGGCCCTGACATTGTAAGCATATAATGATCTGGCTGGATCTGAATGGAAAGAATGAGACTCACACTTGAGCCTGTCAGGATCATCTCTGATGTAACAGATCGGTCTTTAATAAACCCCATATATCTAAGAGAGACAACCCCACCCCCTCCTTTGTTCTAAAATCGGACATTTTCCCCTGTGCACCAGGTGGACCTCACCTGTCTACAACTATAAGTTCTGCCTTCAATGTCAGAATCTCTTCCATGTTGGACTGAAGGCCGAAATCATTCCCTCAGTAAATGCTGTGAAAACAAACAAAAAAATGCTTAACTGCATCCAATGTGAAGTTAAATTATAAGTGACAATTAGTTAAACGTCTGGTCGAAGCCAGAAAACAGATTAAATGGTGACTCATAAAATGAACTCTGTACCATGTCACAAGATTATGTAATTAAAATCTTTCGGAGGATTTTCATCTTCTGCTTTCCACAGTGTCAAACCTGAAATGCGTTTTTGTGAACTTACCACAAGAGAGTTAATTAGTAACAGTTTGAACCGTCAAAATATTTAACAGAACAGCAAAGAAGAGACTGAATTGTCAGTCGAAAAACCGCCACTCGCATCGGATTCTGCAGACATGGAGGGGTCCAGTGTCAAGCTCTCCTGCTGGAGGAGGATGCTCCACCGGGTTCCACAGGCCCCCAGAGAGGAGCTGTACCACATCCTGAGGATGACAGGGCCTCTGGTAAGGAGGAGTGCTGCTTCACACCAAGCTTTTTCTGAAAGGCATGATGTGAATTGAGGCTGTCATTTATGAGACGTTTGTGAAGATTGATGGATATATTTTGTTGGATATGTCAGAACAAATTGTTTTTCTGCATGAGTGATAGAGGCAGAAAAAAGTCAATCCAAAGCTGAACGGAATCCGCAGCTCACTATGGCGTCTTGGAGTCATGCTAATTAAAGGAGCTCGTGTTAATTGTCATTTACAATGCGGTATTACCTTTGAGCTAGTATCAAGTGCACCACTGCTGATATTTGTCTTTCTAGGTGCTCACTCAAATTCTCAATCAAGTACTTCCATTTGTGGTTACGATGTTCTGTGGACGTCTGGGAAATGAAGTGATGGCTGGTTATGGATTAGCCTTTGCTGTAAGTGGCCATCTGTGTGCTCCACATACCGGTACAGACCGATACAAGGAAATGATATCAGACTCATTCAAGTATGTTTCATGTTTATTTCAGGTCATTAATATTACCTGTGCCGCAACGGGTTTCGGTCTGGCGGTGGCTTGTGATACTTTGGTCTCTCAGGTTTGGACTGTGCTTTTTAATACATAAATTAACGCATACTTTTCAATGCTATCTTCTCTGCAATGATACATGATCCGTACTGCTGTGCAGACATTTGGTGGTAAGAACATGCTGCGGGTGGGAGTGATTCTTCAGCGCAGCATCATCATCCTGATGATATTTTGCCTGCCCTGCTGGGGTCTCCTCATTAATGCTCAGCCCATCCTGTTACGCCTGGGTCAGGACCCTGAGGTAGTCAGGTAACTATCAATATAGGACATGCATATCAAACTGGGTATTAAATCCCAACATCGATTGCACTGTAAGCCCTGCTTTCACATTCAGTATAAACGTCTCCAAGCCAAATATTGATGGGATGGCTATCAATTTTGAGTAAAGTTTAACTGCAGGGGCATTCTCAATATTTACTGTAGACTTACTCCATTATTTTACCATCACGCGGCCTAAAGGTTGCTAAGGCTGAATAATAACGTATTGATATTACGTCTGCATAAAAGCAACATTTCTTACCGTTAATTCATTTTTGAGCAAGCCTGACGTAAAGGCAAGGCGCATTTATTGACATAGTGCACTAAGCAACGGGGAAGTTCAATGTGGTTCATACAAACTATCATGAAAATTATGATTATAAAACATTAAGAAAGATTCAAAAATCAAAAATACGATTTTTTAATAAATCATTTAAAAAAAAATTATTCTAAAAATGTAAATGGCTGAAAATAAATCATACTAAACAGTGAATATCAACTTTAATTAATATGTCCCTGGATCTAAATACTGCTTCTGATTTCAGAATAGCCCAGCTTTATATTACAGCCTTCCTTCCAGCTGTACCAGTGAGTTCTTTCCTCAATTTTATGTATAATGCAAAAAAAAATAATCTGTGTTTGTAGAAGACTGTGCTCCATCAAAACCTTTTATTTTTGTCCTTCAGGCGATGTTTCTATACCAACTTCAGCTGTCCTATCTGCAGAACCAGGTGCCGTACACAATTATTTCAAGCCAGAGAATCGAAATAAATGATCTCATCTTATTTAATATAGTTATATTAGGTAATATGTGTGAGGTATTCTGACTTGTATTATCTGGTGTTTGTGTACTCAGGGTATCATAATGCCACAAATATTCACTGCTGCCATGGCAAACGTGGCAAACGTGGTGACAAACTACGTATTCATCTACTGGTTGGATCTGGGTTTGAGGTAGGTGAATTCACACATGTCAGAACAATATTTCTAGTAAAAGAAATGGATTTCACGCTGTTACCATGTGTTTGTGTTTTACAGTGGGTCTGCCGCAGCCAATACTCTGTCCAGGATTTATAGCTTTGTCTTTTTGTTTGCTTACATTCGTTGGAAGAAGCTCCATACACGAACGTGGGGAGGTGAGGTATCACGTTTTCGTGCTATTCCAAGATGCTTTTTTGCATCACCATGGCTCCTCCATCTTCTACAGACTTCATAAGTAAGATTATTTCTCCCTCTGCAGGTTGGACAGTGGAATGCCTGCAGGAATGGGGCTCCTACATGAAACTAGCCATTCCCAGTGCCTTTATGAAATGCTTCGAGTGGTGGCTTTATGAGTTTGGGGGATTCTTTGCAGGTACAGAACAATATGTTTCTAATCATATTGAGTCCATTCATGTTAGTTTAGTCCCATAATTCAAACAGGAAGTCTCATTGAGATCTGAGCTCTTTTCCAAGAAATGCACATTTACATCTTATATTAAATTATTCACAATTTAATTTCCAATACAGATTTTACAAACAGTTACAGGTGTGATTGCAAATGCCTAAATATGGCCTTTAAAAATGTTCAATTGAAATAAGGGAATCTAACAAATTCCATTTGATAGCACGACAGCATCTACAGTAAATCTACTTCCTCTGACATCCTTGGTACTGTGTTGAAATTCAAGAGAGCTGAGGTAACCAGGTAGTGTTAGTGATAGAGCCTTGTCAATAAAAATTATGCAATGCTGCCCCCTTCTGTCTCCTGGAGGGGATCCATCCCGCATCTTCATGTAAAGTGCAATGTTGAGTAAGATTAGGATTACATCACCAGTGGTGATGGAAGATATTCTACAATATCCACTAGTTAAAAGGCTTCGGCGTGGACGGGATAGCATGCATTACAATGTTGCATAAAGAAAGTACAGGTAGTTGAAGGCCACCATGAATATACAGTCATTATTGGCACCCATAAAAGAAATGACTAAAATGAGATCATTGACTTACAATTATTGTCCATATCATGATCTTTAATTCAAATTATTCACACAAACAAATCAAACCTTAACTAAAGTAACAAAATTCCAAAAAACATAACATAAAACAAATATTTTTCTTTAAAACGTGTGTGCCACCATTAAAAGCACACCCTGTATTTAATATTTTGTGCAACCCCCTTTTGCCACAGTAACAGTCCTGAGTCTCCTTTTGTATTGGGCCATGAGGTTTGAGAACACATGGAGAAGATATGGAACCATTCCTCCTTACAGAAACTCTCCAACTCCTTCAGATTCTGAGGTCACTCCTTGCGGACTCTCCCCTTCAGCACATACCACCTCACAGATGTTCTGTTGGATTTAGTTTAGGTGATCTCTGAACCATTCTTGGGTTGATTTTGGGGTGTACTTCGGATCATTGTCCTGCTGGAAGGTCCAACCACGGCCCACTTTAGGTTTCCCCACATGTCATGAGCCTGTTCGGTTTACATCCAATATCTGGCGTCATTTGATGGACACCATGGACCCTTGTCTTTTAACAAGATGTCCAGGGAATTTGGAAGAAATCGACCCCAACAGCATCAGAGATCCACCACCAGACTTCACAGTGGGTATGAGATGATGCTTTTTTTCTTGTTATGACACAACCATCTTTGATTTTTTTTTTTTGCCAAAAACATCTATTTTGGTCTCATCTGACCAATGACCTTGTTCCATTGAAAGTCCCATTGGTGTTTGGCAAACTGTAGGCAAAAAACTTGTTTACGGATGAAAGCCGCTTGCTCTTGCTAGCCTCCCAGAAAGCTTGAGTTGATGTAGGTGTCGTCGGACGTTGGTTAGGGAGACTTTCTGACCCCAAAGATTCAACTGACCTCTACAGTTGTCTAGCTGTAATCCTTGTCAGTCTTTTTCTAGTGTGATGTTTGATCCTCTTCCAGGCAGATTTTTAACATCCCCAGTCACTTAAAACTACTTAATCGTTGGTCTAACTGTTGAAACTGACATTTTTTAAATGTTGGACGACTTTCTTGTGTCCGTTGCCAGATTAGCGAAAAAGTTTGCTGTATGTTAAGAATGTAATGTTCTTTATTTTTTGAATTATGTTACTAAATCAAAAGGTTAGAATTTGTGGAGTAATATGAATTCAAAATCATGGGTGTAGATAAAACAGGCATTTTTTGCATCTGATTTTGTTCATTCGTTTAAAGGGTGCCAATACTTTGAACTGTAGACATAAATGATGATTAAGACAGAACTTTTAATTGAGCCTCAAACTAAACTCACTCAAATGTGACGCACGCATGTTCCGTGTCTTCTTTGTCTAAGGAATGCTGAATGAAAATGAGCTGGCAGCCCAGCATGCAACGGTGATGATAGCTTTCATAGCTTACACGGTACGGATGCTAGGTCTCAGATTCCAGATTCCACTGAAAGCTTCTACAAACATTTAAACACAGTAGCGAATTCATCTTTTCAAGCTTAATTTATTGACACACTTTTGTCTTTAGTTCCCCTTTGGTATTCAGGCTGCGGCCTGCGCTCGTGTAGGAAACGCCCTCGGTGCGGGAGACACTGCTGGGGCCATCCTTACCACCAAAATGTCGTTGCTTGTTGAAGGTCAGTTTAAGTCCTACTCAGTTATTGTTGGACATATTGATTAATGAGCAATAAAAATTTGATAACTCAAACATTTTCTACAGTCAGATTTCTCTACAAAAACAGACAATAAGACAAAAACAGATTTCTCCACTCCTCTATTTTGCAGTTTTTTTCGCACTTATTGAAGGAAGTGTGCTGGTCTCTTGTAAAAGTGTGATTGGCTTCCTCTTCACGTCTGATGAGTGAGTCTCCACAGCTTCACCAACTGTGTCCTGTCAGAAGTCATAATCTTTATTATCATTTCAGGAGGATCATACGACTCGTCTCCCGTCTGATGAACGCTTACGTGTTCTTACAACTCTTTGCCGGTCTCGTGGTAAGTCTATCTCTCTCGTGTGCGGAGCAAAATTTGTTCACAGTCTGACATCAAAATCCTCTGTCATATTATGGAAATGGGTTTTCCCCATCTTAGGGTGTGTGTATGGGAATCTTCATGGGCACAGGTAGACAGATGATACCAGCGGTGGCTAATTTCATTGGATACTACGGCATAGGACTTTCAATGAGCGTCACTTTGATGTTTGTGGTAAAATTAGGAGTTTTAGGTGAGCGACCTGCTTTTGTTACTCCAAAATTAAGTTTTACATGTCAAGCCTGCTGATCCCTTGAAAGTCTCATTTGTCTTCTGCACAGGTTTTTGGCTGGGGATTCTCATTTGTGCCCTCTGTCAATCTACCTTCTACATCACTGTCATCTTCAAGCTTAACTGGAAGAGAATGACGGAGGAGGTACGGGTTCATTTCTGGATCATTCAGGGCCTCAGCAGCTTAAATTTACTCAAATAATTTGTTTGGGTTTTTTTTTTTAGTCAAAAGTGTTTCTGGGTGAAAAAGCAGAAATCAGTTTTTGTATCTGATTGTTTGCAGGCTTTGGAACGAGCTCAGAAGAAGAGACAGATGTCGTTATCAAGCAACCCCGGCCAGTCACACAGCACTGAAGGCGTAAGTAGCCCTTTATTCTTAAAGCTTTCTTTCCACTGTTGGTTAAATTAACCCTCTCAATTTTGTCTCACATGTAATCTTTTCCATATGATGCTGGAATTTTTGGAATTCGTCAAGTACATTACAAGATGTGAAACTGTAACGGCTGCACATTAGTTGTTTAGCCACTGGAAGATGCAGCTTGATGTTCTAAGTTAAACAAAAAAACAGGGGTAGGAGTGCTTCCCAGGGGATTGCCACGTTAGGTGAAATGAAGAAAAACGAGGATAAGAGTCCTACACCTGACTTGAGACCTAAAGTGGTTCCATAAAGGTAAATTCAAGCTCATCCAACCAAACTAAGTCTTGTCAGGTTGAGCTATTCAGGATAAGCATGTTTGTACGTTATTGTCAAGCAGCCCGAGAGGTTGGATGTAGATCAAAGGACGGTCAAATGTCACCCGCACTGCCTTCTCGACAAGAGTCATAGCTGTCCTTGTTAAATCCTGTGATAGCAGGACTATGCTGACTGTTACTGCTGACTTTGGGCAGTGAGATGGATTTGAATGAGATCCAGCAGTGACTCAATAAACCGCTGTCATCCCCTGGTAAACAACTACATCCAGTCTCAGAGAACTTAAAAAAAACAACCCATTTCTCCATTCCTGTCACCTCATGGTTTTATTTTTCACGTCCAAATTAGAAAAAGGAAAATCAAATCAATTTTCATATTTCTCTCATCCGTTTTTGGTCTGAAAAAGGAAAAGTGTCTTCGAATTTTCGATTCGATTCGTATCTCTTTATAGTTAGATTTTTCAATATTCGTTGCTGAAACGATAAACAAAATACCGAAACATACACGGACCCTAGGACCAGCATTGTCTTTCTGTTTAGACACCAGAAAGTAAACCTTTACTGACATGGTACATGCACATCTTTGAGGGGAAAAATGGACCTCCTCTGCAAAAAAAAAAAAAAAAAAAAATCATCCAGGGAGAATGAGGAGAGAGAAATGGTCCGTGGAAATGGATTGCTGCTGTCTCTCCTCTCAACCTGTTGTCGCGTTCTTTTGCACCAAAGCATGTGAGACTAATTCACAATCGCTCATGCATCCTAACGGTACCGAACCAAACACCAGATGTTTGAGTGACTTGTATTATACTGTAATGTACATGTCCTCAAACAATCTTCCCTTTTTCTGGTCCATGTCCCCATCAGATCCCTCGTTGGTCAAATAGGACGGAATTTGTTGAGGCTCTGAGATTTCTTTGATGCCCTGATTGCAGTGTGTTATTTTTGATATTCTAAGGGACAGACACTGAAATGAAAAGATCACTATTCATCACCCATGTCAGAAACATTCTCAGACATCCGGAGATTCTGTTCCACTTCTTCCTCGATTGGTTAGTTTGCTTGTGCCATTGTGTATCTTAAATGAGTTAGTGTCAGAAAGTAATCACTTTCAGTGGACATACAGGGGCTTTTCCCCTCAAGGACTGTTTCACAGTTTCCCTCTGATGCAACCAAGTTATTATAATGACTTTTTTACCCGTTATTTGAAATCTGGGACGATACAGTCCATATAGTCAGTCTTATGGCTTAATAAAATAAGGAATTGTGATACTTTTTTTCCTTCAAGACTGTGGACGGCTACATCTCTTTGGCCACTGAGTGTTTCAATGAGAAGAAGGAGATGCAGGACGGACATGTGGTCCATCAGCTGAAGGAAGATTGTCTCTCCACCACACAGCTGGTCCTCAGAAGAGGCATAACTTTGTTCGTAGCGGCTGCACTCCTCACTGTTGGAGTAATTGTGTACTTCTTCGTGCCCTTGCCAGAACGTCTGCCCTCCAAGGCCAACTTTACTTTGGACCGGATCAATACTACATATACTCCTAATGAACTTTTATCTACTGTGTTAATACCAACAGAACCGTTGGGATAACCCCGAGGGAAGACCGTTTGTGAACTTGTGTTTTGTTTTAAGACGATATTGTATTGTTTGATCATAGACTTTTTAAGATTCTTTCTGCTTTTGCATTTGTATGATGTTTAGTTTTGATGTAAAGCATGATGTTGCTTTTTTAAGAAAAATTTAGGCCACTCACAAAGCTGGAGAGAAAGTTTGAACATTAAGATTATGACTATTTAAACGCTCATTTCTAGCTGTATGGAAAATGGTGTTTGTAGAAAAGGTTTAATATAACGTTTAATGTTTGTTACCAATTTTGTTGCATGAGGTGGCAGAAATGAAAAACTCTTCAGTGCTTTATTCAGGTTGCTCAGATCTTTTGCATGGTGTTGCAGACACACATACTTGGATCGACACCAAAGGCGTCTCTATTCATGTGTTTATGGACACCCGAGTGTTCACAGAGCTGACAAACACTTATTAACTGACTAGGGACCAAGCCAAGTTGGAGAGAATTGAGTACAGGAAATCTTAAAGGATGCCTGGAGGAGGAGGAGGAGGAGGAGGAGGAGGAGAGAAGTTGAGTTGAAATGCTCAGTATGTCTTTTCATTCCTGTCCACCAGCAGCACAACATTAATGCTGTAATAAACCATTGAGTATCTTCACTCTGAAAAAAAAAATCTCTGTATTATATTGTTTTCATGTCATCAACATTTTACCCAAGCTGTCAGCTGGTATAGCAGCAAAAAAATGCTGTAATACCACGTGTACTCATTATCAAAGACAAATATTCGGTAACCAGTAACCAGCAGACCAGTGGCTTCATGTAAACGACCTTTTTACATCAATTTCCTCTCCATAATAAAGATCTGATTTCATTCCAAAAAAAAAAAAAGGGTATATTATATAATTGTGACTCCATAAGTGTCCCTCTGGTGCTCCTGCAAGCACCCGCCAAAATATTAATAAATTGAAATTCAAACCTTTTAACCCTGGATTGTTCCAAAGACCCCCAGATGGTTCTCCAAACCTATTGTGGAAAACAAGGACGGCATTAACTCCCTCCAAAATCGGCTTCCTATACCCCAAAGACTAAAACTATGTTTAAAAATGAGTAACAGACACCTCGAGCATTTGTAAAGTATTCATTAACTCATGAATGTGGCTGACTTTCATGCCTCCTCATAACAGAAGGCACATTATAATTTTACACAAAGCGACTCACTTGGAGAGAAATCATGCAGATCACATGATTTCTCTCATCACCACTGATGAAGCAGAATAAAAGGCCCATGGTAAATGATTTGCTTTTTCATTTTCTAATTATTTGATAGGCCCCCACCCAACACACTAAAAAAATTAAAAAAAATTAACGTTTGCTTAATTATTTGCTATCGTCAGAAAATGTTTTAGATAGACGAATTTCACAGAATTATCTTATAATTTATACGGACGATTGCGTTTTGGGAGAATCATTAGTTTTATTATTCAGCTAGTATCCAAATCTCTGTGGGGACGGTCTGTTAAAATATTTATGAGGTCTTCTTTGTAACAGGGTTCTATGAATAAACTAGTGAAACAATGCAGTTTAATAACCGTTTAAAAGCACGCAGTCCAAATGTCCAAACCACACAAATTTGCTAATTTTTATTAAACTAAATAAAAATGGACTGATTTCAAAACAGCATTTGCTTATCATGGTACGCCAAACGTTTTTGTATATAATATCAGTTTTTTAGGCTTTGAATGAAATCTAATTTCTATTAACCGCTCTGGGTTTTTTTTAGAACCATTTCCTGTTTAATGCAGATTTTACACTAGCATGATGTCACATTATTTATGTCACATGAATGTTACGTGCATCCACAGGAAAATCCAAGCACAGATTACTTTAGTTAATATTAGAAAAAAATGACAAGTGACAGATACAAATTGCTGGCGTCTGTGACATTCATTCCAACAAACTGATTGATTAAGACGACATGGGAATGAAGGAGCTTCAGCTTGTCTCATTATTCCCTTGCCCTGTAATCTAATACTCACCAAAAACACAACAACAATGGAAAAAAAAAAATCTTTATTTATTTGAGGAATTTATTAATTGTATATCTTAGACACGTTGAATTTACTATAAAATGACCAAATGTTTGGCTTTTGAACATAAATTTTTTTTTTCCAATAAAGCAGACTCATGAAAATATGAAATATAGTTGAACTGTTTGATCATTACATCTCTTCATATTTTATGTTCAATATGCTTTCATATTATATGAAAAGTACTTGCATTGATATACGGTATGTTATCAATTTGCTACAAATGGCTAATTAATTAAATGTAAAGTGCCTTATAAATTAAATGTATTAATATTATTATTATTATTATTAATATTATTATTAAATGGTTTTTCTGCCTGACTGATGCTTTGCTGAATTAATAATCTATTCCCATGTAATATCTAGAGACTCAGAGATTATCATCGTTTATTCATTGAGATGATTATTTCTTTACGTGCCAAGCATTACTCAACACTTCCTGTATTTTTATCTCTTCTAACCTTTGTAAGTCTCTACGAGTTCATTTTTGCCTCTGCCTCCAGTCGGTGTAATCAGCTCGTCACATTCTTTGACAGTCTGTCTCGTTTATCTTACATTCCAATTTCTTCCCTTGTGTTTTTTGTGGACCTTACCGGTTATTGAACTTTGGATGTTTTTACTCTCTCCCCGTCAGATATTGTGAACCTGTCTGGACGGCTCATCTGTCTCTGAACGTTTGCTGCCTCGACCCTGAGTAAGACGTTTTGTATTTTGATCTTTCAGCTGGAAGCTCAACCCTCGATGTCGGCATGTAGGATCTCCATGTCCATGTATTATGATCACATTTGGGCAGATTCAGAGCGAAGCTGGTTATACTTATTTAGTATGACTTCATCATTGGCAACGACATTAAATGTTGCTGCATTCAGCGTGAAGTTAAATTGAAAATAATATTTTAGTTCACTACAGGTATCTACTCAGATCACATCAAAGTGAATAGTTTCTCGAGTTAAAAATCTTTATTGATCTACATTGTGTAATCCGTTGAGAACAAAATGATGTAAGAACAATCAATGGAAACCAGAATCATTAACCCAAGGGAGGCCCGATTCTAGATCGGCTCCTCCTGGAGATGTCTGTCCAGCTAAACTGAGCAATCTGGAAGGGGGGAGCATTGATAAGTGAGGTGATCAAGACCCTGATTGTCATTATGGCTGAGCTGCAGAGGCCCTGTATGGAGATGGGAGGAACTTACAGAAAGTCAACCATCACTGCAAATCTCCTCCTCCTCCTCAGTGAGGGTCGCAGGTAAGCAACTTATGGAATCTCCAACTATATGAAACAAGATTTTCTGGTTTGATGAGATCATGATTGAGACCATCACGTCTGGAGGAAACCAGGCACGGCTCATCACCTTCAAAATACCATCCCAACGGTCAAGAATGGTGCTGGCAGCATCCTGCTGAGGGGTGTTTTTCAGGGGCAGGGACTTTGAGACTGGTATGGGTTTAGGGAGAGCTGAGTGGAGCAAAGTACAGAGATATGCTTTATGAATATCTGGTCTGGAGCACTCGAGACCTCGAACTCGGTCAAAGGTCTACCTTCCATCCGGGCAATGACCTTAAGCACACAGCCAAGACGGCACAGGAGAAGCTTCTGTGAATGTCCTTGAGTGGATCAGCCAGAACCCTGACTGGAGCTCAATGGAACTGAAAGTCTTTGTTCACTGACATCCCCATCCAACCTGACAGGGCCTGAGAGGATCTACAGAGAAGATTAACAGAAAAATACTCAAACCCAGGTGTGTAAAATTTGTCACGCCTTGCCCAACATGACATGGAGGCTGTAATTGCTGCCAAGGGTGCTCCAGCTCCAAGTTCAGAGTAAAGGCTCTGAAAACTTCTGTCAATGTGCTCCTTCAGTTTTTTTCTTTTTCAAACAGATTTGAGAAATTTCTTAAATTCTGTTTTCACTTTGTTATTATGATCTATTGAGATTAGATTGATGAGGAACGTTTTCCATCAAAATTATCTTAGCATATAGTCGAAATATAACAAAATGTGAAAAGAGTGAAGGGGTCTGAATATTGGAATGTATGCCATCCTGTTACATTTGGGCATGCTCCTGATGAGATGGGGGATGGGGATCTCCTCCCAGTCCTGGATCAAGGCATCAGTGAGCGCCTGGACCGTCTTTGGCGCTACTTGGATGCAACAATAACATGCAGCGCAGTAACCCACTGGAGGTCATTTTGTAGGACTCCATATCCTCCTGTTCATCTTCCCACAAAGGAGCAGATACCAGTCCTGCTGCTGTATCGTTTCCCTTCCACAGCCTTTTCCAGTTCTCCTCATGTAACGGATCATCTCCTGGTATCTCCTCCAAGCTCTTGAGACTTTTCTGGGAGACTCGGCAAACGCTCTTACGACGACATTATGGATGAAGAGTAGTGACAAAGGCACGAGCAAATAGCAAAAGCAGATACTGAAATCAGTCATGAAGGAAAAATAATTAAAAAATGGTACGCGGCCACCAGCTGCAGAACCATTCCCTGTTTGGGTTTTTTCTTGCTGTTGCCTTTCCTCTCCACCTGTTGTTGCTTTCCTTTCCACCAAAGAAGCTGAAACCGATGCACATTCGTCACACGTCCTGACTGGACTGATCCGGATCCCAGAAGTTATTGACATGGTGTTATACTGTGACGTTCTTTTTAGCAGTGGATACTTAACACAACAGTGGTAAATTCTGACCCTGGAATGCATAAAAATACATACATGAACAGAAAGAACTGAATCTATTCCTCTCTGATTCCGCAGACATGGAGGGGTCAAATGTCAAGATCTCCTGCTGCAGGAGGGTGCCACAGACCTTCAGAGAGGAACTATACCAAATCTTGAAGATGACAGGGCCAGTGGTAAGGAATAGGATTAATCCATACCCTACTTTGTAGTTTGTGAAGATTGCTTAATAGATTTAGTTTAAAATCTACAGAAAAAACGTCATGAAATGCATGAGTAGAAATTAGTCGACCCAAATAATAGTTTGGCAGGTTTTCAAACAGACACTGAACAGAATCTGAAGCTCACCGGGGTTGATGTTGATGTCTGTCTTTCTAGGTGCTCTCTCGAATTCTCTATTACCTGCTTCCATTTGTGGTCACGATGTTCTCTGGACGTCTAGGAAATGAAGTTATGGCTGGTTTTGGATTAGCTTCTGCTGTAAGTGGTTGCATGTGTGCTCCACACACCGGTACAGACTAACACTTGGTAAAGAGGGCACTGAAAATTAAATCTCACACACCGAATTCAATAATCAATATTTATTACATTTAATCATGTGAATAAAAACAATCGGATGGACCAGAGTTTTGAAACTTAACTCAGACTCATTCAAGTATGTTTCATGTTTATTTCAGGTCATTAATATTACCTGTGCCGCAACGGGTTTGGGTCTGGCGGCGGCTTGTGATACTTTGGTCTCTCAGGTTTGGATTTGGATTTTGAACTCACACTACATGCCACCTGCTAACTGCTATCCTCTCTATAATGACTGACATCATCCGTACTGCTGTGCAGACTTTTGGTGGTAAGAACCTGCTGCGGGTGGGAGTGATTCTTCAGCGCAGCATCATCATCCTGATGATATTTTGCCTGCCCTGCTGGGGTCTCCTCATTAATGCTCAGCCCATCCTGTTACGCCTGGGTCAGGACCCTGAGGTAGTCAGGTAACTATCACTATAGGACATGCATATCGATGCATGCTGCATCCAAACTTCAACTTCTACAACACTGCTTTCAGATTTAGTATAAACAGAATGTGTTTTTTTCATATTCTATGTATGATTATATAGTAGGTAGAATACAGGAAGACGGTTCCACTTTTCAGCATCTCTGGGGTCTTCATCCTGTGTTTGCATGGGTTCTCTCCAGTGGTTGTACTCCAGTTTCCTCCCAAAGGTGGAAAACATGTAATATAGGTGAATTGGTCACTCTAAATTGATCATATGTGTGAATGAGTGCTTACCCCCGATGAACTACTTGTCCAGGGTGTGCCCCGCCTCTCTCAATGACTGGCTCCAGAAAAATGGAAGGATTGATGATGTTAAATCCTGACAAGTACTTCATATTACCTGACCTGAATCGCTCACTCATCTTGCCGTAAATACTTTTTTGAGTGATCATGAAAGTAACTGAGCTCTGATCTGTGACACTAAACAGTGTATTTCAACTTCCATCCATTATCTGTGATGGCTTAACCTGATTACTGTACCAGGGGGGCTGGAGACCATCTCAGCTGACACGGTTTGAAAGGCAGGGTACACCTTGGACAATTTGCCAATTCATCACAGGGTTCACACAGAGAGATAGACTGACAGACATTTACTTTAATGCAAACTCTGCACAGAAAGGCAACAGCGAAGGTTCTGAACCTGGAACCTTCTTGCTACCCACTACCCCAACATGCTGGCCTGTATTTCAAAATGAATTTTCCTTGAATCTAAATACAGGCTCTGATTTCAGGATAGCCCAGCTGTACATCACAGCCTTCCTTCCAGCTGTACCGGTACGTTGTAGTCTTATCTTTACAAATGATGACATGTTCAGGGACTTATGGAGAAGACAGACCCTCAAAACCTAATGTAAATATTTTGTTTTTGTCTCCCAGGCAATATTTCTAAACCAGCTTCAGATCTCTTATCTGCAAAACCAGGTGCTTAGTTAAGGAATTAGATATTCTTTTCATAATGGCTATAATTAAATTTGTAACAGGAACGGTGTGTGTAATACTCCTTTACATTATTTGGCCTTTCTCTACTCAGGGTATCATACTGCCACAAATGTACACTAGTGCCATGGCTAACGTAGCAAACGTGGTGACAAACTACATATTCATCTACTGGTTGGATCTGGGTGTGAGGTAGGTGAACTAATAATATACCAAATCAAAGGAAATGGTTTTCATGCTGATAACCGTGTGTTCTTGTCCTACAGTGGGTCTGCAGCCGCCAATTCTCTGTCCAGGATTTACATCTGTGGTTTTCTGTTTGCTTACATTTGGTGGAAGAAGCTCCATACACCTACATGGGGAGGTGAGGAAGTGCATTTTTATGCATTGCCATCTCTCCTCTATCTTCTTCAGATTTCATAAGTAAGATTATTTCTGCTTCTGCAGGTTGGTCTGTGGAATCCCTGCAGGAATGGGACTCTTACATGAAACTTGCCATTCCCAGTGCCTTTATGAAATGCTTTGAGTGGTGGATTTATGAGTTGGGGGGATTCTTCGCAGGTACTACAAATGTGTCCAAATTCATATTGACATAAGTAATGATTAGGACAGAGCTGATTCCATGGAAGCACATTTTCTCTCTCCTTTGTCTCTGATGATCAGGAATGCTGGGTGACGATGAGCTGGCGGCCCAACATGCTATTTTAACGATAGCTTTCATGACCTACATGGTACTAACTATAAGTCTGAGCTTCCGTTTTTTACCTGTAATATATCTCTAATCCTATTTGGCATAAAGAGACAATTATTCTGATTATTTTTCTTAATAGTTTCCGACTGCTATTCAATCTGTAGCGTGTGCCCGAGTGGGTAATGCCCTTGGTGCAGGAGACAGAGCCGGGGCGATCCTCTCCGGCAAGATGTCACTAGGCCTATCAGGTCACTTAGAAATACGTTATTTTGTTTCATATATCAATAAATGAGCATCTGGCATCTTATTCCTTCAATATTTCACCACTCCTGTGTTTTGCAGCCAGCTTTGCAGTGGTTCAAGGTGTTTTGCTTGCCTCTACTAAAGATGTGATTGGCCTGATCTTCACCTCTGATGAGTGAGTTTCTGCAGCTACACAGTTCACCCACTCTATGCTGCAGGAAAAACAAACAACACATGAGAATACATGATCCTTATTATCATTTCAGGAAGATCGTAGGTCTGGTCTCACACCTGATGAATGCATACTGCGTCCATCAATTATTTGATGCTGTTGTGGTAAGTAACATCTATTTGCAGTCTGTGTGTGCGCATAGGCAACCAATAACACAAGATCATATCAAACACTTTCATCTGTCCAGAATTTACCTCATTCTCCACAGGCTTGAGCGAGAGCCCATAATAGTTCAAGATATGTCTTTGAAAATCCTAGGCAGTTTGCATGGGCATCTTCATGGGCATAGGCAAACAGAAGATACCAGCTGTGGCTAATTTGATTGGATACTACGGCATAGGACTTTCACTGAGCGTTACGTTAATGTTTGTGGCAAAACTAGGAGTTTTAGGTAAATGCATAAAGCAACCATTGTTCCTCATTCCAAAAAATATTACTTTTCATGTCTAACCTTCTATGTGCCCTTGATAGACTTATTTTTGACATTTTCTCCGCAGGTTTTTGGGTGGGAATACTCGTTTGTACGTTTTTACAATCCATCTTTTACCCCGTCATCATCTTCAGGTTGAATTGGAAGAGCATGACAGAGAAGGTACGTGACTGGTTCCTCCAACAATCAGGATCATTCAGGCACTCAGCCGTTTAAATCTACTGAGATAACTTTTATTCATCGAACAGTACAAACCAGGTGAATCTCAATAGTTGGTGAATAAACAAACTGGTAAAAGAGAGAAAGAATGAGAAATAGAATTTTCATATCTGAGTGTTTGCAGGCTTTCAGTCGAGCTCACAGAAAGACCCACGTGTCGTTACTAAGCACCGCTGTGGGTAAGGACACTGGCGACCAGACACAAAACACTGAGAAGGTAAGTAGCTTGTTATAATAACACCCAATTTAGATGACATCATCTTTGTTAGAAAAGGTTAAATTTGTATGCGTCTTATTTAAGTTCTGCACACACACAGCAACATTTTGAAAACCACAACAACAAAATTACCACTTTATGTGAAAACAACTTAAATTACCTTTGATAGCGTTTTCCCCACCTTTGTAGGTAAACCCTTTAAATTTGTCTTCTTTGCAATCATTCCTGTGTGACACTAAAATTTGGATTATCTAGAGGCGTTACATGAACTATAATGGTGGAAAAATATCCTTGTGTGTCAATGTATCCACTCAGAGCACTTATTTTGACACTTCTGTCAGGCGGTGAGTAACAAAGTACAAATACTTCATTTCTGTACTTAAGTTCTGTTTATATATACAAATATATATATATATATCACATATCTATACCAAGCATTTTGTATCATTGTGCTGTCCTGACATCAAGAATGAGTTCAACCTAAATGGAAAAGAGACAATAACACATGGAATAGATGAAGGGCAGGAATGTTCTACTGAACATTGGTGCAAACTGAACTTAGAACTCGTTTATTCAAAGTCTGAACTTGTGAACTTAACATGTGACGGACGCATTTACCAAGGATGATGTTGCAACCGTTGCCTATTTTGGAGCCTAAAGCTGTGGCAGTCTACTCATTAGGAGCATTTTTGTGCCTTTTATTCAAAATTATGTAAAGGAATGGCCTTTTTTGAATCCTTTAATTTCCTCACCAAGAAAAAGACTATGAGGAAATAATACATTTTTGTATTACAAAGCTAAATTTATCATAAACTGACAAAATATTTGGCTAAACATATTTTTAAACACTAAAAAAAAAATCAGACTGATAACATTATTTCATGATTTCATGGACTATAATCAATTTGAATGAGATTATCTTAGATAAGCATGTTTTCAGAAAACTACTTGACCCTCACTAGGCTTCTTTGGTTGCATCAAGTTACATAATTCTGATTCTGATCAAGGTACATAACTCTTTAGCATATACATGCTTCCACTGTGTCATATTATAAATAAGTTCAGTTAAGTGGCACACATTTTTCAATAAGAAATAGTGACTCAAAATATGCTCAACCAAATAGTTGAGCAGGACATTAAAGGGTTACAATTCATGAATTCCAATTTCAGGGAAAGGATCAAATAACGGACAGCTTTCCTTGAAATGTGCCATCTTTAATTCTTCTACAAATAACTTAAAACAATACTGTAAATACTTGTTTTCTTTCAAGTTGGAGGATGACTATATGTCTGCGAATGCTGAGTTTGACAATGGGACTAAAGAGATGCAGAATGGACAGATAGTCCATCAGCCGAAGGACGTCCATCTCTCCACCACACAGCTGGTCCTCAGACGAGGCCTTACATTGTTTGTAGCTGTTGCACTTCTGGCTGTTGCAGTGAGTGTGCACTTCCTCGTACCCCTGCCAGAGCCTCTGCCTTCACAGGCCAACTCCACGTTGGACTGGATCAATACTACATATACTTCTGATGAAATAATATCCACTGTGTTAATCCCAACAGAACAGTCATTATTACACTGAGAGTTTTTTGACCATACAACAATTGTTCTAATGTAGTATAGTCATGATTTTTTTGTACTAGACATGGAAAAAAAGTCACCTATAATATGGAAAATATGACTTCAGGCATTGAACAATGGCTGATCTAATGTGCTGCCTTTTAAAAAGACATTTTAAGTTTTATTTGTCTCAAGTTGACCTGTGAAGCAACTCTGATTGATGAATGTTTTACTCAAGAGAATAATAAAGGTTTGTGATGGATTTCTAAAAACTTTTTCTGTATTTTGACTTATTAGAACCTCATCTTTATCCTACGCGAAACGTTGTCTGTATAGAGATGTATGCACTGTAAAAAAGTTCTGTATGATTTTCAGAAAAATACCGGCAGCTGTGGTCGCCAGAATTTCCCCGTAAACGATAATTACCATGAAAAAAAACTTCTGTAAACTTGTTTATGGCACAAGGGCATTACAATAAATTCTGGTAATGATTTGATATTTTTTTACAGCGTGTGTTTTTAACATGAACATCTTTTGAGACTTGTTGTCCCTCCATTTGTCCCTGATATCTCAGGAAAGTATTTAAAAGATAGGACTTTATAGTTGCTATATTTACATGCAATTTACACACAAACGATGTTAGTTTAATGCTCAGATTTTTAGTAAAGAAGGTCACAAACAAAAACAGATTAATAAATGTTTAATCACAGAGATCTTCAAAAAAAATTTGCTATGAATATAAGGAATTGAATACAGTAATAACATATAACAGATACCCCTAGGCATCTGTACAACAAAACATCAGTGGAAGTAACTTCACAATTTATGGTTGCATCTTATCCAGACTGGTCATATCTGTGGTCGGTTTGATGATAGCCCATCTACTTTATCATTCATACAGGTAGCCTTGTTACATTTAAGTATTGCTGTTATGTGAAAACGATCCTTTTGCTTTGTTTTGAAGTAGTCTATCTAGAAAGACTATGCAAGCATACCCAAGCACAATTGTATTTCAGGCTATAAAAGCCACAAGGAAGGAAAAAAAGGCACGGATTAAACTGAGAAAATACATGAAAAACTTTCTGATGTAAATTCGTAAACTTAAGAATAATTGAACTATATATGTATTTTTCTTCTTCATAGCAATGTTTCTTAGTAACATGATTATGGGCTAAAATCAACATGAATTCCTTGTTGCTAAACTGATTATCAAACATACTTTGACGTTGTCATCCACTGAAGGCAATGAGGTAATACATGATCAGTGCTTGTTTTTTTGCAGCCAGGAGGTATCAGACATCACCATGGTGATGTCATCTGCAATTTGTTTACATCATATAAGTAAAAAACGGAATTTGTCTACTCACCACAAACGACCTAAGAAAATAGATTATTTCCTAGATCTTCCCGTAAAAATCCGCCAGTAGCCTGTTAACCCCTGGTATTGTTTTGCAGTTCATGTGATGCACTTTGAAAAGGGATTGATAAAAACTATGACAACCAAGAAAGTCATCCCTGTCATTTTAACGGCAGAAGGAATCCTCGCTGAAAGCTGCTTGCCCAAGCGTAGACCTAGCGATCACAATAGAGAAATCTGATTGGATTAAAAAAAAACAAAGCTCACTTATAGGAGCTCCCTGAAAGCATGGAAAGAAGCAATGGAATGACTTCAAGCAACACATTGGGACAATCTAATAAAATGCATTTATTCTCAATTAAAATGTTTAAAATTATGATTTTTAAAACATTTTCTGACAATGTCAGGGCACTGCATAAAGTCTGGGCTGTTCGCTGCTGGCCCGACACCGCCTTATTATAATAACAGTGAAAGCAGAATTTGATGGTTTTTCCATTTAAAGAAGGGAAGTGGGGAATAATGAAGTACATCTATAAATACTACACACATACTAATACACATATCTATACTTTCTACTCCTTTTTAAAGAGTAGTAAAAGTTTAGTAAATTTTTGTATTTTGGAATGTTGTGTGCTTTCTGAACATGAAAACTGATTTCAATATAAATGGAAGTGACAATTTCTTGTTGTATCCATAGGTGGGATGTAATATACGTATGAGGACAAAACAGATAAGAGAGTTAAACAAGAAAATTGATCACAAAGAAAAAGCGTGATGTGGGTATTTTTTCCAGTCCACTCTGTTGTCGTCTACCTTCTGTCCACTGTAATGATTATTCACACTCTGTAATACACTGATCGCCTGTTAATGGAAAAAATACAAGTTTAAATAAAGTTCTTTATCCCTTAAGTAATATTGTATCCGTGTGTTTGGTCAGGTTTGCACAAAAACAACAGGTACAAATAAAAAAGAATAAATGAGTGGTATCAATAACATAAATACTGCAAGCAGTCTATTCCACACAAGTAACTGTACTTCCACTTTAGTAAAGAATATCTGTGCCAGCTCTTCTTATATATTTACAAGTTATCTATATTGGCTTTGTGTTTATGCACGAGAATCACGAAAAACCATAAATGAAAGTGAAATGTCCACAGGTGTCTCAGGAGGTAGATGACGGCGTCTTCCCGATGAAAATGTTGTGAATGAGTGACGTTAGTCGTTGAAAGATTAATTAATTCATCATTTCAATTTCAGTCTCACATGTTCTTCAACATGCCATTCTTTAACATCCTGCATTGTGAACATGAACAGGTGGCTTCATAGTCAGCCCACTGAATAATTAAGCTCACTAAACCTAATTGGTGATCAGCAGGTTTGTAATGATTCCAGTAGCCAGGATGAATAGCATGAAGACAACAGCCAGGCCCCTGTGCAGAATCAGAATCCTATTAGGGAGCTCCTTCTTATCTGGATTCACTGTTTGTCCCTCCTCTGTCAGGTCCATGCTTTCTATTCGTCCCTGTGAGTTAACAGACTCATCTGGTTGGAGACCTGAACAAACAATACAAGCATCAAATGTATGACTGAGTCCCATAAACTCTACACACTTGGCACAGACACTTCTTACCACGGCTACGCCTTCAGTGCTTAAATACAATCAAACTAATGTTATTGAAACAATCAGTCCCGGCAGTTGCTCGTGTCCTTCTACCAATACCGTTTCAAAGCAATTTTCACCCACAGCATCCTTATGCAGTTTGCTAGCTGCACTGTGGCTGAGAAAAAGGCTTTGCGGGGAGTCCTTAACTCAGCACAGGAACTCAAAGCTCTCAGCGCAAGTGGGGGCGCCACTTTCCTCCTCAACTTGCGTTCTAACACATCAGACAGAGGGCCGTTGACAGAACGTTAGGTTTGTTTGAATCATAACCCCGCATGAGAGATGCCACTACCTGGTTCACTCTACGGTGTCCTGTTTCACAGCCCTTCAGATTCAAGGTTCACCGCCTGGAATGGCATCGACTTCCTCTCCCACTCTCGTGGGGAGAGGCATCAAACACCTCAAAAAGGTGCTACAGGCATGATATTTTTAATCCATGCACAACAATTAAACTTCATTTCTTTTAAGATTAATCAGACTCCTGAAAAAGAATGCCAAATTGCCTTTTTTTTTTTTTTACAATAGCCAGATTAGACACTTTATTTCCTGAAAAATCTTACGTGGGTCTGCTGAGCTCCCATTCACGCCCGCTCTGATTAGTGCCTTGACGAAGAAGAAAAGGCGTATTTATTAAGAAGTCACCATAGGACATTATAGTGGAAATATTTATCTATGCCTACTGACCTCAACTGTAACTTGCTTCCAGTTTAGTCTTACCAGGTAGAAAATCAGAAATGAAGTCTGCAGAAACAAACAGACAAACAATCCTGTCCACAGACCTGAGAGAAATAAAATGTTACTTACAGCATTTAATAACTGTTACTGGTTAGGGAACAACAACAAAAAACAAACAAAGGTTAGATTATATCACTTGTGTAAAACTTACCCATGATTCCTAATTTGGCAACAAACATCAGTGGGACTCCAATAGGAAAACCGACTCCATAAAATCCCAAAATATTGCAAATAGCTCCAATTTTCTGTTTACCTGCTCCTCTTATGATGCCCCCTGAGGCAACCTGCCAGCACAAACAGAAAAAAGATGTGCTTAGATATGACAAAATAAGCAACATGTTTGTTCTCGATCCTATTGAGACTATCTCTCCACCGAACTACGTGTAGGGCTTCTGTCCCAGCTGTCCGTCATTGTGGTGATTGATTTGTAAGACACTTCAGCTGTGCTGGGCACACAGGTGTGCTTGTCACTCTGATTTTCTGATTGCCACTGTGCAGTCAGAAATGGTGTGTGAGGGTTTTGAATGGGGTTGTGTGATGGAAAATGTGATGAGGTGCACGCAGAGCAGTTTTCAGACCTGCTGCAAATGCAGTTGACAGAGTTGGCTGATCAAAAAGCTCCTCTCAAGGTTAGCTGCTTAGCATGTGGCCTGGCCTGAAGTATATTCTAAATCGTGGCCTCTTTCCATCCCATTCTCTGGGGACCCACGCTCAGGGGAATCCTCCAGTCTAAAAAGGTTTCTCATCCTACCCCAGAGTAGGAAGTTCCCTCAGGGGCTTCATATATAGGAATATATGCATGTCCCCTGCAGAACCAGCTTCCCAACAACATGGCTACTCCTAGCAGGGAATAGAGATGCCTCAATAGCCAAATTCCTTTGGATCATCATGACTAACAAGCTGGTTAATCTACGAGAGCAGCGGATTCCTCCGTTGGAAGATGGCCAGTCGAAGGGAAGAGGAAATACAGCCAAACTGAATGTTTAGTGAACAGAATGGGTCTCGTTTCAAATGGAAAAGGTCCAAACCACCCTTAGGGGTAGGTCAGCACCCTTTAATCTGGCTTGTGTGACGTGTCACTGATTCTTGAGACTGATTTGTCCTCATGTCACAGTTTGAAGAGGACACAGAGGTGCTAGGTCTACAAGTGCCACAGTGGGACGTCGGGCTGGTGCTCCGTACTCTGCAGCAGACCTCATTTTGAGCCTTTGGCTAGTCTTAAGTGGATGTATTTTCAACCTTTCTCCTGGACATAGCATTTGCTCAAAGATGCACCTTGTGCACCGGCCCCTGTCAGTGCACAAGGACCGGAGCAGGTTCAGACCCCATGAGGGTTAAGGCGTACTGAAGTTCAACCCCGTTGTTTGCCCACTGGTGCCCTTGAAGACTCGGCGTGACTGCCTGGCTTCGTGTCTCCCCTTTTTCCCCAGAGGGGGAAGGCCATCGGGTGGGTGAGCAGTCTTCTGTCTGCCCTGTTAAGGTATTTGAGGGATAAAGGTTTTTAGGTGTACAGACTACCTCCTCTAAGTATACCTGAGACTCCGTACCTGGTCTGCACCGTCCACAGTCACAACAAAACACTGGCTAATGTGGTCGCAACTGCTCCTTTAGAAGGGCAGGTTCTGCGTAATAACCAGTACCATCAACTGTCAGCTGGTTTGTGTTTGGCGTGCTGGCTGAGGGAAGCCCCCGGCATGTCTAGCTTTGGCACCTCAGTGGGCCAGTAATGTTCGAGGCACAATCTTGTGTGCAAAAATGCCATGTCTGTGGTTGGCGTTGCCAGCTCAATATATATACTGTATATTCTTAAAAGGTTCATTTGACATTGGTGCTGCGTTTGGGAACCTGTGACTGCACTGCTTCTATGCAAGATGTCTTAGAGGGGTCCCCATACGTATAAATACATAGTTCCGTGGAGAGATTGTCTCAATATGATAGAGATAGAAAGTTATTTAGTAACCGTTGTTCTCTGACTGAAGAGATCTCGCTACCGCTTTGTTGCTCAGAACCAAGCTGCATTCCTAGAAAATCAGAGTGACAAGCACACCCGCATGCCTATCTAGGATAGGGGCGTGCCCAGCACAGCTGAAGTGTTGTACAAATCAATCACCACAATAAGAAACAGCAGGGACAGAAGCCCCATACATAGTTCAGTGGAGAGATAGTCTCTACACTCAGAGAACATTGGTTAACATGTAACCTTCAGTATTCTAAATTAAATCTGGAGGAATCTCACAGGATTTTTTTTGATGTGGGGGCAGAGGTACTTTAAGATTGATAAATAAAGATTGATTGATACTTACTGCAATCGCATCTAGGAGCATGAACGGAGCATAAAAGGAGAGGACCTCAGCGCCTCTTTCCCGGATTTGTCTGAATGAACAACATTTTCAGTCGACTGTGAGAAAAGTGAACTGATACAAGCAGAATCATTTGATTTGGATATTATATGAGGACTGTGACATATTATGCCATCCCAATATTGTTTTTCAAAGACAAAACAGGGTTAATTGCTAATAACCACATAGATGCCACTTAGTGTGTCTAGCCATGGCTTTCACAAACATTTACTACAAGTTAATATGTAAAGGGATCTGAAAGCAAAGTTCACTTTTAATTGTGAATACCTGACGTAACGGCGAACGGTCATTCATGACACGATTCGTGACTTAGCAGTTTGTGAGGGACAACATAATGAAACGTAAAGTTATTGTTTGATATACTCACTCATCATCTGTAAAGATGTAAATGATATAGTCCTTCAGGCTCCCAATTAAAACTGCCAGGCATATAGAGATTGATGCTGTGGGAAACGACAAAAGACTTAATTATTTACCAGTTGCAGCCGTTCTTATGCACTGACATACGCCTCCTATGTCCTGTCCGACAGCCTCGACAGTCAGAATGAGGATATGGCTGCTTTAAAGTGCGCCAGGTACATTTTAGTCTGCAAAGGAAGAGCCTATCAGACATCTCCAGTTGCGGGAACTGCAAAGTATTTTTGGGGTATTATTATATACTATTATTCGATGAGGTGACCAGACAGGAAAGATCATTTGAGGGAGTGGGAGAAATAAAGTGAGTGGAAAAGGAGAAATGTAAAGGGGATTGGGGGAACACGGGAGACCGCCACGATACAGCAGAATAAACAACATCAACAAGATCAACATTAACAGAAACTATATATATATTATACACACATATTTGGTGACGATCTTTGATCTCAATGAATGAAGGTTGTGTGAGAGAGAGAGACAGACAGACAGATCAGAATAATAGTGTCTGACTGACATTACACTGACCTGCACAGAATATTGTCATTTTAGCAGAAAGCTTGGCCTGCTCTGTGTCTCCAGCTCCCAGGGCATTCCCAACTCTCACATTGCCTGCTATACCAAAGCTTGCAGGGAACTTGAAAAAAAAGTGTTAAAACCAAAAACATGTTAATATGCATATTACACTGCCGCTTCATAATAATGATTCCGCATAGGAATGCGGAATAGGAAAGACTGTGTCAAACGTTGAATAAAAAAGTTTGACACAAAAAGTTGAATATTACCATGTAAGCAAAAGTTGCCAGGAGGTATACAACCGCCTGAGCTCCAAGTTCCACCTCACTAATTAGACCTGCCAATAACGAAGTGCTTTTAGACCAATGCCTGTTCACATGAATGAATTGAGAACATAGAGAGGCATGAGTGACATTACCTGCCAGAAAACTTCCAATCTCATATGTCCACCAATCCACACACAACATGACCATGCTGGGGATGGCCAAGTATATGAATGAGCCCCAGTCCTGAAGGCACTCTTTAGACCAACCTGTTTGGTCAATACACACATCAATAAATCATTCTACTACTCGTTCTGCTCCTCAATCAGTCCATGTGTTCATCCGCATTGAACAAGTATCTTTACATTCAATAAAGAGTAGAAAATAATATTAAAAATGCTGCTCAACTATTGTGTAATCTGGGGACAAGGTCTATATTTGTGTCAATGCTGATCAGGGGTGTATCAATGATTTTGAATAAATTATAATATTCTTGGTTTTTCTTTTTTCCTTTAAGAAAAGGCCGGAGGGGAAAAAAATGAATGTAATTTTTTTTGGTTTGGTTGGACCTCTTCAGTCGACTGACTCACTTTGAGTATGCTGAGGACTACCGCCTGCACAAGGTACAACAAAGAAAATCAAAGTTTGTGCTCTATAAGGTCCTCAAATATCGAAGATAAAGGATTTTGTACTGTTATGGAGGAAGATGGATGGAAAAATTATGCAACACCACTTCATACTGCAGACATTTTCAGTTTTCCATAGCTTTTTTCTCTTAACTTCTTTCCTCCATAAGTTAGTTGACTATTTAACTAATATAACTCAACACCATTCTGCACCCACAGCTTCCAATGAATAGCAATCTGTCTCTGAGTATGGATGTTAGGCTTTCTTAAAGCTCCCCCGACACAGTTTAGGATGTTTTTTTCCAAACCAAACAGCTTATTAACTCAGTTTAAAAAGTCACCACATACTCTGAGACAGATATGTAATACAATTTACATTTATTGATAAATACAAAACTTGACTCTTGGGTTACAACATAATATGGTGTCTTCATTGTTGTAAATCATTAACACATAGTGAGAAAACTAACTGCAGCCAGATTATTTGAAGTTTCACTATTTTCTCTGTAGGGAATGCTGTACTCACCTGCCCAGGTGGCCTTATGAAAACCTTTATAAATGATATAAAATTGCAGAATTCCGGCCAAGGAGAACTCGGAGAGGGTGTTGGCAATAGCAGAGCCGCTGTAAATAGTATTTTATTGTATTTTATGCAAAATAATCATTATGTGATGCATGCAACAATGATGTTAACCAAATCCTAAACAGTTTAATAGACATGACTCACGGCACGCCGAGGCTCAATGGATGAAGGAGGATGTAGTTGATGAGAGCATTGAGAAGATTGACCAAAAAACCTGCAATCACCTGTGGCCATAAGATGCCCTGCAAGAGAAGTGCCGCGTGTTATTCTGATTGGACATAGGCAATTTAAGAGAACCGTGGCTTCTTGATTTTCATTCTTCTATTAACAGATACAAGATGCATTATCTAACAACTCATAGATGTGTCTGGAGCCATTTTGGGGCAGCAGTACTAAATGTGGCGAAAAATTAAAACTAAGAAGTTGATGCTCCGCTACTGGAGATACTCAATCTGAGCTGTTGTAATATCACAGGTGAATGTAGGCAAAGTGAGATGAGTTCAGTTGAGGCAGGTATGTTAAAGATTTGTCACCTAATGAAACCAGTTTTGAGCTACACAACATTATGTCCCCAACAAAACATGTGTAGGAAATTCTGTTTTATTTTGTCCAGCACCTTTTGATATGTAGATATTTAATCACTGAGATGGTTTGGACACGTCCAAAGGAGGAAAAATGAATCTATTGATCAAAGGATGCCGGTGTTGGAGCTGCCAGGAAGAAGAAAAACTGGAAGACCAAAGAGGAGGTTTCTGGATGTGGTGGAAAAGGACATAGAGTTGGTTGGTGTGACAGTGGGAGAAGCAGCGGACAGGGCAAGATGGAAATAGGTGATCCGCTGTGGCGACTCCTAATGAGAGCAGCTGAAAGTAGAAGCAGAAGAAGACGGAAGAAGAAGAAGTAGAGGTTTTGATATATAAATAGACTATTCCCCATTGGGTACATTTGTACAGACATAAGGATAAGGGGTTAGCCTGTGTGCTGGAGCATATACAACTAGGCCTATGTGGTCGGGGACGACAGCATAGGTATCACCCTATGATCTATTAGAGTAAAATATGAAATATACATGATAGATGTCCTCAATGTGATTCATATACACCAACATTCGATTCAATTTGGACAAACCAAGAAGTTATACCCGGAAAACAGTATTTATTGTTAAAGAAAGATAAACTCCCCTAAGTGAGTAAAATCCCATCTATGAGAGTAGAACATGACATCAACAAGTTAGATCTCAACCAACGTTTAGGAAATTATGGCTGGAAAACAGCGTTTTCGTAACAAAGCTCCCCCTAATGAGTAACATATTAATGATTTGAGTAAAACTATATACTATTATACATATATAGGATAGATCACCTCGAGTAGATTCATTTGTAACAAATTTGGACTAAATCAGACCAACGGTTAAGAAATTACGTCCCAAAAGCTTTTGGAGATAAAGCTCCCCCTTGTGTAGGAACTATAGAACTGACTTTTCCCCAAATCAATCCAGTTCTTCCCCGCACTTAGGTCTTTGATGTTATAAAACTTGAAAATGATTCATGTGACCCTATTTGAAGTGGAATTTAGTGAGCAAGAAATATTGTATCTGTTTGGATCAGAGCAGACAGACTATGACATTTATTCATAAAGATATTTTTCAGATTTATATGATTTTAAATCATAAAAAACTCACCTGGTTTTGCAGGTATCTTGTTTGCAATGCGTACATGAATGTGACCTGGGCCACAGAAAGACTGCACATTAGAAAAACAGACATTTGGACATTTGTACAACAAGATGCTTTTCCTCTCGGTAAACAAAAAAAAAAGTAGATTTAATGCGACACAAAAGCTCCATAGTTGCATAATGAAAGGTTTTAAATACTCACAGGAAGCGCTGGCATGAAGATCTTCACATACAACTGAGCCAACCTAGACGGAGATTTTCCATTACTATCAGAATGTGTTCAATCCTACCAGCAATTAAATGACGAATAAAAAGTAGAATCACAATGCAGAAGCAGGAGTGGACAAAACCGACCTGGCCACCTCTGGTTCTTGTTTGACAGCGATCAGAATGGCTTCTGTGTTAATGAGGACAGCCCAGCAGGGGAAACATGCCAGTATCAAAATAAGGATCGCCCGCTGCAGAATGACTCCGACCCTCAGGAGATTGTTGCCCCCGAAGGTCTGAAACCAGAGCATCTTCCTATTTTGTACAATTTTATAAACGAGGCTTATCAATATTGAAGAAAGAGTGAGGCTCGTACCTGAGAAAGCAGAGTATCACATGCTGCCGCCAAACCCGTTCCAACAGAAATACCCGACACATTTATAACCTTATGGATATAACAGAACCGGAGGATTATTTTTTTGCTGATTTAGTGATTGGACTTTTACAATAAGGACATGACTCTACTTACTGCTGTGGCCAAAGTCACTGCTGCCAACTCTGTCCGGCCCAGATGGCCACAGAAAATGGTACTAACAAAACTCAGAGAGAGAATCATGAACTGGGAAATTATCTGAGGAGAAACAAGAAAAGACGTCAACGAGAGCAAAAGGATCATGTTTGGTTTATTCATCTGAGAGGTATTAGCTCCCAGTGGGGAATACATTTACTCACATTGAACACATTTCTGGTATTTGTACTTTGTCTCACACTTTTTTAGACAAACCGGCCGCTGTCCTAACTAAACAGAAGTTTGCTGCACAACAAATGTGGAACATGGATAAGACAGGAATTACCACTGTCCAAAATCCAAAAATTGTGGAAGTTTTGGGTTTTGATGCAAGTTGAATGATGCAAGTTGATGCAAGCAGTGAAATCTGCTGAGCAGGATGCTCTCATCACACTGACGCTGACACTGTCATCCACGCTGCATGTGTCGTAAATGCCTCGAGGAATTCCATTCCAACACTTCACATGTTCACACTCACAGAATGGTCCCTGGTTGATTAGTAAAGCAAGAGTATTGGATTGATTAATTAGTCCCATTTGTATTTCAGACATGTTTCAACTGTCCCAGGAATATGTTGTTTGTAACAGTGGAGTGACTGTATGTTGATCAATGTTGCAACCTATACAAATTTCATGAAACCGAATAAATAGATTCTGTCAGCAGATTGAAGTTTATGAGCAGATCGGTCGTTAAAGTGAAATTTTTTTTTGATTTATTTGGTAAAATACAAAAAGTGTTACAACTGTGCCGAGTTTCCCCCTCCTTCACCCACCATTATTAGATTCATAATAATAGTTCATATTTATTACACAGTTATTACATGGTCATTGAACTTTATTGGTATACCGTGAAGAGATTGGATCCTAGAGAGCTACTCACCACTGGTCCAGCCAGTTTAAACAGATGAATAATTTCCTCTTTGAAACCCACGGGGACCATCATGGGGTTCCACACCATGAAGAGACAGATCCTCCACGAGGAAACACGTGACGCGTCTGAGCCGCGCTCCATGCCATCCGTCCGTCCCTCCGTTCCTCCCCCCGTTTCTCCCTCCATCGCTGTGACTCCAGCTCAGTCCCGTCAGTCCGTCTGATCCCACCGAGATGCAACGGCTGTCTTAAAGCGGTGACGACAGAAAGGCGTTAGTTTCATTTCCGCGGTGGAGTTGACGATAGACATTTTATCTCACTGCCTGCTTGAAATCCCGTTGTACAGCTAACCATGCTCAATAACATATTTACGATCAGGAGGAGACGTTTCAAAACTCAAATGTATAATACAACGTTTCCAGGCTCCAAAAGACCATTATTATGTTATTAAACCATATTTACAGTTTAGAAAAACACATTTATATTGAATAATTATAAGTACTTACGTTTGACATATGATATTTAAGCTTTTAATTCACCTTTTGAGTTTATATTTGATATTTTTATGTTAAACACTGAACATTTAAAGATGTTTTACGAACCTTTATTAGGAATAAACATTTATATTCATAGCTGGACTGAATGATGACTTTACCTTCAGATGTTTTCTCTGAACGGACTTCAAACTGTATAAAAACACACATTCTGAATTGTGACCATACCTACACACCAGGGCCCTTGGTGACCTCAGGACACACCTACTGGAACCAATCACATAGCACTTCCTGATTATCTATTACTCTAATCCTTTCTTACTTACTCTCTGATCATCTCATCCTCACCTTGTGACATCATGAGCCAGCTGTAAAGCACCGAAAATAAATTGCTGAATCTCAAATTATATCTTCCTACTGCTCAGAAAAAGGCTGTAGAAGTCACACGTTAGGAGAAGTTGGAATAAAGCACTTTAACGCTGGAGTAATTGAGATCTATCTACTTGCACATCTAGTTTTTTTGTTGGTACTACAATTTATTTTCCTAGTTTTGGCATTAAACATTTACTGTTTTCAATAATCTGATTTGTATTTCCTATTTAGATTTGTAAATAACATTTAAGCTTTATTTAATATTTACGTTCAACACATTACATGTTATGCTCAAATTTTGATTTAGCCTCTACATTTACAGTTATATTCATAATTAATATATGTTATATTTAGGTTTAACTCTGACCATTTAAATTTAACAATTTAAGTCTAGACATTTATGTTTAATATTTAGAATGTTAATTATATATCTAATATTTAGATGTTATTATTTAATATTTAAATGTATATTTAATAAATATGTACAATTAGAATATTTAATATCTAGTTTTACCACTGATTATTGTACAGCAATAGCTTTGTACTTCGTATAACGAGACACCCACCCCTGAGGCGGCCCTCCAGGGTGATAAAATCCCGGAGTGTATCCTGTATAGCCAATTGTCGGCCAATTGCTACATCAGTGCGATTTATTTTTTCTTATTAGCATGTTATTATTGTAGTAGTGTTTAATGTATAACATGTGATAAATAAGGTAAATATTATTATTATTATTCTGTTATTACAGTCAATATGGACCCATATTTGAAGTTGTATCTGTTATCAGACTATATGATCTGTTGTATTCCGTGTTAATTCCTTTATTTCAATGCTATTCCTGTGTTATTACTTTTGTATAAAACTATCATTTTGTATTTGAATTACTTTGGTAATTTTCAGTTTCTATAAACCTAAAGGCTAAAGTTGGTGTCAAAGAACAAAGGATAGACTTACCACTCCTCCCAGGAGACCATGTGGTTGTCGGCACCGTTAGGTCACTGCAGTCCACTAGAGGGAGCTAGAGGATCTGGTTGAAATGCCATGGTGAGTTATGAATTTCCTTGGGGTGGCCTTTAGGGTGGGCATACTTCCCCTGTTTCAAAATTGGATTTGACGTTCAAATGTAACCATTGATTTTAGATTTGACATTTTCATCTAACATTTAAATTTTATATTTAATATTTAGATGTGTATTTAACATTTATATTTAAATTCAGTACTGAGCATTTAGACTAAATGCTTGGATTAGATTTGACATTGAGATTTAATATTTAGATGTAGGGGACTCCGGGGATGGTTGTAACACTGGGTTAGTTGTAACAGCGGCTGTTTGGCCAATCAGAAATGAGCGACAGTCATGTCATCAATATTGCACACTCCCACCTCCTTTGTGAGCTCTCAAGAGAAATGTCACGCATCTATGAGCAACATTATGGATTTTACAACAGAAAACTGATTTACAAGGCCACACTATGTTGGGGTCATGGGTGTATATTGCCAGTTCTAGGTCCACAAAGCCTGCGCCCCAGTGGGAGCAATCTGCATTTACTACAACTGTGAGAGTGATTAAACCCCTCTGTGACACATGAACAATCAGGAATAGATTCCATGCAAACACACACGTGTTTAAACTTAAGTTTTATAGGTCTTAGAAGTTTTTATAAGACGTAGCCTAAGCGACTTTTCTTTTGTCAATTGTGTTTTTGTCACTTTAAATGCCTTATTTCATAAAAAAATTGAAAAAAAACGTGTTAACTTTGAAGAAAAATGCTAATAATATATTCTTCCAAGAATATTCCTGCATAAATAGGCAGCTGTGTCAGTGACGCAACCCTTACGTGACACATGCACATTAATGAAGACGGGGAAACTCTTGTTTCCTCTATTAAAAAATGTTTATTCTTTAATATTCAATAAAATTCTTGCAGAAATGAGATCATGTGTCACATGTGTAACATCTATCCCCAGTTAGTGTTACAACTCAACCCACTACTGGAGTCATTTGTAACAACGGAACTCTTTGTATTTGACATTAACTCACATAATCTGTGATTGTGTGGTATTCATAGCAGGTTAGTTAGTAATAAAACAAATACCGTTATACCGTGTATAACGGTTTGAGAGATCCAGCATGAAGAACCACTGAGTTACAGATGCTCAAACAAAAAGTGTTACTAACATCCGCGGTCTTCCCTGTATGTAATATTTATATTTAACATTTAGGTTTCACAATGAATATCTAGATTTGTTACTTTTATTTGAATGAAATATTTAAAATATATAGAATATACCATTTTAATATTTATATTTAATATTCAATATTAAGATTTAGATTTAGATTTAAAATTTAGATTTAATATTTAGATGAATATTAAAACATTAATGGCCATATATTCATTCTATTTGGTTAGAAAATAATTGTTATGTATTCATCAGACAAAGCATGAAAAACATTTGTTTGCTCATACTGTCCACAGAAAACATCTTTATATATGAGTCAAAAGTAATAAAAATGTTTTCCAGCCTTTGCTAACTATTAACAAGCTTAATAATGAATCACTTGTTGCATTAGGCCCAATAAAAACAAAGTTCACTAATCAAGGTCCAAATAGGTACTTAAGTTAACATGCAGTCTTTAAATTGATTAACAACTAAATATCATCAAGTAACTGATAAGTTAAGGCTGATTATGTAACACTGAATTGTTTAATTGTTTTAACTTAGTTTCCAGAAATCGAATAGCTCTGCTCGTAGAACGTCAAATTCGCTGAATACAATATCTATTATATCATTCCATGCTGGTTAAGTATTAAATATTACAGCGTAAATGTGCTTCAAGCATCCGTCAAATGGAAAATGTAAATGTATTTGAATTAAGTATTTGTTTTAGTATTTTCAATACTAGTTAGCTGGTTATGTATTTTTTCTTCTTAAGAATTACCCAGAATCCAGTCATAATCTTTTCAATATCCACAACCTCACACTCCAGAACATTCTTATTCGGCAACAGCAAAAAAAAACAACAACGCTGTGGTTGGGTTCACCGCGCTTTCAGATTTTTTACTATGTTGCAGCCAAATCATTCTTATGCTCAAATGTTTTTAATTAATTTTTTCAAGCTCTGTCTACAATCTGTAACCCTTAATAACAAAGCAAAGACTTAATTATTGAATTCATGTAAATGAATTTAAAAAGAAAAACTGGAATATCGCATTAACATAATTATTCAGAGCCTTTGCAATGCCATTTAAAATTCAGCACAGGTGTCTCCCATTTCTTTTTGATCATCTCTGAGCTGTTTCTGAGCCTTGACTGGAGTCCATCAGCGGTAGATTTACATAAATGGACATGATTTTGAAAGGCAGGCACCTATCAGTTCACAAGGACGGGCAAAAACTA
>VRLP01003493.1:0-63444 GCA_009660295.1 Lophius piscatorius
TTCTGTTCTGCTGCCCCTCGTCTGTGGAATGCCCTCCCTGACCATCTCAGGGCTCCACAGACGACTGATACATTTAAAAAAGGACTTAAAACTTTCCTTTTTAGCAGAACCTATAACCTTAATTAACATTGCTGCTTTTTGGTCAGGCTTTTATATAGTTATTATTTTATTTTTTATTTTTTATTTTATTTTTTATTTTATTTTATTTTTTATTGATGCTTTTATCTGCTTTTGCTTTGTAGCACTTTGAGATTTGATCCAAATGTAAAGTGCATTATAAATTAAATGTATTATTATTATTATTATTATAACCCAGACACCACTATAGAGCACAGCTTAATTAAATTCTAAGATATACCAGGAACATAGAGAATGGATATGATTGACCGCGACAAGTATCTGTCATTGTAGGGTTTTTTCTTTGTCTGGCCTCTACTTCCCTCCCTTCTAAGCTTCCACTGGTTGATATTTGCCCGGATTTAGATTTATCTTATTCTGGGGTCTTTTTAAAAAAACATACCATAACAATAGATGTAATGTGTGCGCCTCGATCAACTTCCTCATAGTGCAATTTGCTTAAATTTAGAAAACACCTGTCAAAAGCTAATCATACGCCGACATTGTGGCATGGTAAAAGAGGTAGTTGAGACAAATTTTGATGAGGCACACAGTGATATTCAATTTCATGATGGAATCTATAATCCAATTTATTTATTTTTTTAATTTAGGATGCCACTAATGCCAGAATACTTTTAAACTCAACTCCTGACAAAAGCACCGTGCTTGATAAAGACTGCCATGCATTATAAAAGCCTTTTAAAAATGGCAACAAAAAAAATGTTGACTTTAATTGAGGAAAATTAAACATTTTATGGTTTAATGTGTTTCACAGCCCAAAATAGCAGAGCTTATTTGTTGAATGAGATGTTGATTGGATGTTGAGCATGGAGATCCAGTACATCTCTCTCTGAGTGAGTAATCTGGGTAGGTTACCCACCCTGCCACCTTAAACTTCGGGACATAATAAACAAACGTTGGCATATCCTGCAAGTGGAACAATCATTACGTGAGATCACTAAGGAACCCCCACTCTTTTCATTCAGATATGCACCGACCGTCAGAGACAAACTGATTCACACTTTTCAACTTAGTAAACCAACCGGCACATAGCTCAACATCCAAGGAAACTGCAGATGCAGGAACTGCAACCACTGCCAGAATCTATGGATTGTTCTTCATTAATGCTACAGGAATAAAGAGTGTAAGCACAAATGACCTGTCAGTTTCTGTAATGTAAAGGTGAATCACTTGCAATTTTCTTTGCCGATTCCGGTCCCCTGTTTTTATAAGGTCTGACCAGCCGAATACCAATTTTTCTTCTTGAAAGTTTTTTTAAACCTTAATTGACAGCATTCATTCATACACAAACAAAAACGCATACAAATTTACACAAACACAATCAAACAAACAATCGGTTTGTGGCTGGCTCTGCCAACGATGGCTTTTGGGAACTTGGTAAATTCCTGAGGGGTGATTCATTTTCAAGTGTCTTATTAAGTTTGTTGTCCAGAACCTTTCCGGGGTTGTTCTTCTGTGGATGGATACAACCAGGTTGATAAATCATCTTGGAGTTAATCTTAGAGTAGACCTCTTTCTGCTTTGTGTCACAGTGCTTCATGGTCTCCCACCTCGTTCATAATAAGTAAAGCCGCGCCTACATTACATAACTTTCATTGTCAATTAATCTGACAAATATTATCATGATTAGTAATGTAGTCATTTAGCCTATAGTATTCTATAAACTTTAAAATAACTGCTTATCACTATTTACAATCCAAATACTAATTTACTATCATAAATATCACAGAAAAGCTTTTATGAAGCTGGATTTAGAAAATTGTTCTATTCCCAAATATTTCAAAATCACTCAACAGATCAATTGGTTATTAAGATTGTATTATACAGATAAAATTGATAGCAACTTTTTCTTTTTGGATCAATGCTCATCTTCTCACACTTTTATAATTTATGAGCATCAGTACTACTATCCAGTGCTGCGCCACCTTCTATATACATGGTTTCTCCAGTTAGTCCAACAACAGGCAAACAAATATTTTTATATACTGAAAATAATCTGTGGCAGTTGGGCACCTCTGTGCTGCACTGTTCTGTCTCCCTGAACTTCTTATCTGATTCCGAGATTCTCATTGGTTGGCTGAATGCCACATGTCATACCAATCACTAATGTCTCTACTGGTTAAAAAAGCTAGAGTTTATGTTCTGTTTTCTAGCTAGTCAGTGAAATGGAGAGAAAATAAAAATTGTGAAAATTAAATCGCAAGGAGTGAGAAAATAAAAAACGTATAATCACATTCTGTGCTCCTTTATGTCTTTTCATCTCGCTCATCTTCTCCTCAAACAGGTTAATAATGTTTTTTTCCATGCTTATGCATTTGCATGCACTCCTGAAACTTCTGAAAACACATTTGTATTCCACTGATGTGGGCAGGTTATGTAGTCCACCTTGTCACATCAGATGTTTTAATCCGCCCCCCTTTTAATGCCTTTACATACATAAAAACAATAAAATTATGGGTTCATATACGTGACCACTGCTTAGCTGTTTTAGTACCACAGATGCTGCTGACTGTGGGTACATTCAGCGTTCTGTAACTGGGCAGGGTAAATTGATAGTTAAAGCGTGTCACTCATCACTGTATCTAATTTATAGTACATCAGACCTTGTTTAGTCATTTCATGTAGACATAGGTTTCCAGGGCTCATTAGGTGATAATATGGATACATGGATAAGATATATACATTCATATAATTGTTTTGAAGTATGCAGAGAATTCTTTGACCCCTCTGTACTAAGAGCCCTGATTTTCTTCGGCGCTTGCAATTGGTGAACCGAAAAAAAGTTCTTGGGGAGACAATGATTTACCCAATCAGCGATCGAATGGAAAGATTGTGGTTTCATCTAAATACTTGAGGGAAAATCCTACAGACTTAAGCAGTTAGGTTCTGTATCCACCTAACTCATGATGATGTGTGTTCAGCCTTACTTTACTGATGGTTTCTATGTCCAGAAGCGGTGGTTTTGTTAACATGTTGTTTAGCTTCCTTCTTCAGAATCCTCCCTTCCCCCACCCACTCATTTCCCAGATGGTGTCTTGTTTATATGAAGATGGCAGAGGAAAGCTTAATTATCCATGAGAAAAAGAGAGAAAAGGGAGCCAGTCTGACAAGAAAAATACTTAGTCTCGGCTTGTCCTTGTTAGTGAAATAACAAAGCTATTCCTGGAGGATTAGGGAGTAATTTAGTGTGTGGATTCAACACAAAGTATGAGCAAAACTGAAAATTTGAAAATAAAGAAATTCAGGCACATGGGGTAAATTCAAAAAAGGGGTAAACACGGGATTGGGCATAAGAGAGAGCAAACAAGAACACTGCAGTGCAAAGGTGTTGCTAGGAGGCGGAGAGAGTAACATGATATGCATGAGAGGGCAGAAGGATACAAGCAGCAGTCTAGAGGAGTACTAACCCACTGAACTGTGACTCATTCATCTATTTTACGAAGTCAGATGAAGACTTCATCAACTTAAATATTAAAGTTACCAGTTTGATGTTGTATATTTTTTGAAATGTTAACATAATTATTAGAGAGTAATAATATAAATTAAAATGAATTTCGTATTTTGTCTATATCTTAAAGAACGTCTGTTGTTCTATCACACAATGATAGAACAACAAGAATGTTTCTCTTTCTTGCATCATGATACCTGCGGGCATGGATTTTCAATCGCAGTAATGGATAATCCATTTCCCGACTGTCCGTTGGTCAATTAGTCCTTGCCAGGAACAATTAACTAATTATTCGATTTGTCAGTAGAAAAATAATTTATCACCCATTATTTTGATAATGATCGACTTCTTTTACTGACCGACTGTCAAATATTGTTTTTCAGTAGGTGGTAGGATAAAAGTGATTTAAAAACATAGTCCGAATAATCCATAATGAAAACATTGTCTATGCACGTCTTACCTATCTTGGGTGTTCGATGGAACCTGCAAAGCAAATACCACTCCCATAAACCCCAGCTGTATTTGGTCTATAGGGTATGGTAAACGTTGTAAAAAATATTGTGCCTTGTAAATATTGTCATTTTGGGCAAATTAGCAGACTGATGTTAGCACTTAGCTCAAAGCATTTCTTAGAAACTACTAGCATGGCTTAAGCCTTTTTATCCTGGTAAGGATTTGACAGAAAGCCCAAAGTACAAGTTAAAAAAGGTCCTGTCCTCATAAGATCTAGCATTTCAAGCTGTTACATTCTAGGGTTCAGTTATTGGGGACATTTAACTTTAATAGATGTTCATAGAACATCCCCAATAACAGGTTATTTCAGTTATAATGATATAATGATGATATGGCTGACAGGTGTGCGTTTCCTGAGACATAAAAATCTCCCTTATGTTAACATTAAATATCATTGTTAATATAAAGGTTCTTAAAAAAAATGTGTATAAAGATATGTTCTTGATGTGCGTGTGTCTGAGCGTGAGTGTTTTCGCGAATGTGTGTTTGTGCGTATGTGTATGCGACTATTGTGTGTGACGGGGCTGTTCTTTTTTTTATTGTCTGGCTCTAGTCTGTCGTTGAGTGGAGGCTATGTAATTATCATTAATGTTTTGACCGATCGAGAGGCAGGTGATTGTTGAGCTCGCTGCAAATCTGAATGTGAAAGTGAGAGTTTAGTTTTTTACTTTGACTTGGGCAAACAGGGATGGATGATTGTCCATAAAAAAGCTGGGACATAGATGCGTTAGAGCTTTTAGCAGAAAACTTCCAATTGCAGGCTTTGAGGATTGGATATCCATAATCTACCACAACCCCTCCTGATGGTCACTTAGTTGGTATCCAATATAGTCGCACACCGATGACTTGATACACGTTTTAAGTGGATATAACTGGAGTTTCAGTTACCTCTGCCATTTCAACGTATTAACTAGTTGCGCAGAGTTTACCACACAATCATACACACAGTGACTCAAGAGATTTCCTTGCGCTTCCCACATAAACAGTTCTCCCAAATTAGGGTAGGTTACGGAATTCTTACGTGTATTATACTGTGACTCAAGTAATCACGGATACTCGCAAATACGATTAATCATGACATCATTAGTCACAGGCAATAAGTAGAATGGTTTTACTAATCTTCATAATCTCATGACTGAAGACGGCATGTTTCTCTCTGGAAATTATTACCTGGAATCATACATGTCAATAAAGTGATCAGTTATGTATTACAAAGTACACATAGCAAACACAACATATGCATGTACACATGTCATAACATTATATCCACTGACAGTTTGTCAGTGGATATAATGTCATTGATTTTCTTGTGTTGACCGCTTGCACTCCAGTGGTTCATACCAAAGAGGTCTAAGGAGGGACAACCGGTGAACAGGCTTATGGTTGCCCACAAAGTGCTACTGTTGCATTCATTTCATGGTGGTTCTTATAGAGATATGTTGGGATACAGTGCACCACAAAGGTGTTTTGAGAGTAGAAGTGAGACTTATAGTTTTTGGTTTGATTGAGGCTGATTAAGATCAAAGGTTACTATTCATTTCCTGTTTTCCTCTGCATTTATGATACTTAAGCAAAGTAAACAACAAGTCGTGATCATCAGCAAACAAGAGGCACAGTTGTGCTCTTGGTTCACATTATTGCGGTGATTATTGGCTTAATAGCTTTCTTTGTTACAGGATAATCCTTACACCTGACCTGAAGTGAACCATTTTTTTTGGTGGATGATTGCCTAATAGTTTTTTGTTTGGACAAAAGCCACAATCCCCTGAGTATTACACCGTTTAAGTAGTACACCGTTTAATGATTGTTTTTGAAAAAAATGTCTCTGGTCATTGGTCACAAACACACCTGCACACCCGGCTGGTTATCCTGGCTTACAGCAGTTAGTTGTTGATTTGCATAAATAGTTGAATGATTTTACTCTGCATCTTAATGTTCGACAGTGAAAGCAGTACTTGCAAGCACAGCTCTGGGGCTGACTGAGACTTGTTGGGTGTCTGTTTTCTGTGATCTAACTGCATGTATCTTCTCACAATGCAGTTTGTCTGTTGGTCCCCTATTCGCTGTCTTCAGTGCAGTCAGCAGAGATTAAACCTGAAAGGGAACTGTGAAGTAACAACACTCCAAAGTCACTCTGCAAGCACAAATTTGACTCCATTAACCTGCCATTGATTCATAACAACTGAATCATGTGATCCATTAACTTTTTAGGTCTTACCAACACATTTAACTAATTGGAGGATCGTAAACTTAGATGCGCAAATATTTAATTTCCTTTGATATTTTCCCTCCTAGCAGCTTTTAAGTAAAATGGTCAAACATCTGATTTTGTGTCAAAGTGTTCTGTCTGTTGAAATACCTTCTCCAACAGAAGTGGAGAACTACACAGTTCCCCTTTGTGGCATTGATAACCATGCATAACAACATTGATTGCTATCTCGCTCCCCTTGAAATACAAAGCACATGATAAAATTTAACAAAACACGTTTGCTACAGTAGATCGTCTGGTTCTAATGCCTCACGCGGTTGCCAGGGTTTGCAAAGATTCCTTCCTTTATTTTTTATTTCAGTCCCTACCAGTTCCATTGATACTAATAGCACACTGTTCTGAGTGTTCTAAGTCTATGTTCACACTGCAGACAAAAGTGGCCCAAATCCGACTTTTTTTGTCCATATGTGACCCATATCAGATTTTTTTATGATGGTCTGAACTGCACAAATCCGATTTCTTTCAAATCAGACCCAGGCCACTTTCATATGTGGTCCTAAATCGGATACATATCTGATGTTTTTCAAAGCGACTTCAGTCTGAATGGTCATGTCGCATTTCATCCGGCTTCTACATCATTGAAGTGAGACAGACGTCACAATTGTGCACCGAAGGAGGTGGGACGTGGCAAGATCAAATGTAAACAATGGACGAAATTTAAAAAAATCTTAATCTTCTTCTTCCCTTTATCACTTGTGCATAATTTCGTCGGCTCCGATTCCACAACAACTTCAAAATTGGTACACACACGCTGACATATTTAGCATCCATATTTACTTCCATAAACACAGCGTGCTGCGTGAGAGGTAACGTCTTCTTCTGCGCATGCGGGTCACTTCAGGGTCGTAGACTGTTCACACTGGCGTCTGATGGCAGTTAAATTATAATGTGAACAACCACGCAAAAAAATTTGATCTCAGCAAAAAATCGGAATTGAGCATTAAGACCTGCAGTTTGAATTTAGCCTAAATCACGTAGCCCAGGATTACGAACATTATAAACAAAAAAGGTTTATTTGTCAACTGTTTTGGAGCTGAAACTCAGTGAATAAAAAAAATATGAAATAGTAACACAGTACATAAATAAATGTCCATTACACCATGACAAACCTTAAATATATTTGTGACAAATTTAAAAACAAATACAAAAAAAGATAAAACTGCGTAAAACCTCGCTATAAATAATGTATAAAAGAAAATGATATCAGCATGTTCATATCAGTATGCTCACAGAACTGAATAGCTTAATTTAATGCATGTTGACAGACATCTTTAAAAATACAGAAGCAGTTTTCTTTTCATATATAAAAACTAAAAATAAGCTTAATGGTTAAAGTGCACAGAAAACACAGTAAATATCTGGCATAGGTTACAATTAAAGATCCTTGTAACAAGACAATGCAAAAACATCTTTTCTTCTAAGTGCCTACACTACCTGAAGGCAGAAGTTAAAGTGCAGGGAACTTAAAAGCGTCCTTAGTGTCATGAAGATACAACCAACCTTTCCCAAGATCAAACCAGTTCTTTCTTGCACTAAGGTGTATGTTGGTGTAAAAAGGAATGTACACGAAGGTTTCTGGTGGCGGTTATCACCGTGGCAATGACGGTTCCATAACGTTGATGACTTTTCGGGGATTTTATAATGCTAAACCCTGAATTATTCTGAGTACCCCTGACTAAACAAAAATAATACTTATGCATAAACAAAATTAATTGTTGCAGGGTCAGTCAATACAACAGACAAACAAAAAATAGGAAGACCTGACTAGACCTAAATATCCTCCATTTCCTCCTCGGAATCTTCCCCCACTTCTTTTTTGACTTTTTTTTTTGTCAATAACTGAAGATATCTTCATTTTGAGCAAGCTTGGTAGACAATCTGTGCGAAATCCTGCATGAATGCATTCAGCTAATCAAAAGGTCTGTGGAATGCAGCACCAATGAGGTTCATGATGCATACACCGTGCATGTTAAATCTAGTGAGTTCCGGAATGAAGCCTGCAACGCATACGTATATATGCTTTCTTTATGTATGCGGCCTTGTCTGTGTTGAACCAGATGAATTCCTCATTGGCTATGCAGTATTCTTGTAGACACTTGACCAAAGACACGGATTGGTTGCACCCCTCCAGGAAAAACAGTGTCAGAAAGGTAGGCCAGGATCCTCCCAGATTCATCCTACTCCAGGCGTGCTATGAGGATGTTCAGTAGATACCTCCCCTCTACATTTGGACTGTCGTCAAATATAACAGCAACAGGCTTTTTAGCAAGATGTGTCTTGAGTGCTTCCTTTTCTTTCTTGTATACTGGTCTTAAGTATTTCTATTAGTGCTGGTGAAAACCAGGAATGGCTCCTCCATTGATTATCTTTTCCCTCAAGAATCATCTCCTTGCAGGACGGTCACTCTTAAACAGTGGAATATTGACAGCAGTGCAAGTAGCAATCCATTCTTCGCAAATCTTAGGGAAAAAGAAAAAAATATTTATTTTATTTAATATAGCGAGTTGACATATATAGCCTGCCATTTACAACCAGTCTATATGCATTTAACTATTTTCACTCTCTACTCTGCCCCTCTCCTCTCCTCTGTCTCTCACACACACCCCATCTCTGATTTAATTCCATTTGCAACATGATATTTTTAAATCAAGCTTTCTCAACAAATTTAGAAGTCTCTTTATTCCTAAACTTTATCACATCATACGTCAGTCGAGCAAACAGGCAAGCACAATTCTTTCACTTTGTGATTTCTACTTCGCTTATGGATCCAGTAACCTGCATGCTTAATACTGTAAAACTCGCCTTAATTCTCTCAGCACTGGCAACAGTTTTGGGTGCAACAGCCTTTGTCATAGGAATTTGTCTCGTCTGTTGTCCACACGTTTCAGTCATTCTCTGGGTGTGTTTTGCGGTAAAATAGTGTTTGTCATGACATGCCATTTGTTTGTGTTCCACAACAATATTGCACCCAGTACAAAACGGTTTACCCCCACTTTCCTGCAAAACATGGGGAAACTGCCTTGCCTTGTCTTTAGCTGGAATTTCAGTAGGTAAATTTGAGATGTTTGCATTGGACATGCCTGCATCTTCAAAACAAGAATTATTTAAATGTGAGTTTGGTGACGTACATATATTATGCGACGCAGAGCACTGTTGTGATTTGTTAAACTTGCGGGCAACCATAATGATTGGTCAAATGTAAAGAAAAGCTGCAGGGATTGAACAAGATTGCAAGGCCACACAGATTCATGGGGATTGGTTGAATTTGCATTGTTGCAATCGCAACATCGCAAAATCCTGGAGGGCAGCAAAGTGGTGTGGTGTTAAGCACTGTCTCAGACCATAGACGGGGGACCTATCTGTGGGAAGGTTTCAAGTTTAACTGATGTTTGTGTGTGGGTTTTTCCAGTGAATTCTGATGGTCGTTCAACGGGTTTATGGTGACTTTAAATGCCCGTAGGCGTGAATGTGATCATGAGTGTTTTTTTGGATCTCTCGCTGTCAGTCCGGCTATGAAAGGCTCACCTGTCCAGGATGTATCCCACAACCAATCCGTGACCCCTGCAAAGGGTTAATGGATAACCATTATCCATTAACCCTTTGGTCAAATTTGTTATTACATAGCGCTGAAATCAGGTTTAGATGCTCCCAACTAAAATAATAATAATAATAATACATTTTATTTATAATGCACTTTACATTTGGATCAAATCTCAAAGTGCTAAAAGTGCTGAAACATTTCTGCGTTTTCACCTTGTGAAATCATCAGCTTCGACAGTGCGATAAAGATCGCTATTGTTTCCAGAGAAAATGTTCTGTGGCTCACTCGGTTAGTTAAACAGGTGGATATTTCACACTCATTAACGTCTGAAAAAGGTTATCATTTCCAAAAGAGATGAGGTGCTTGCTTACTCCGTTAGCATGTACTGGGCCTCTGGGAAGAATCTCCATTCTTTTCAGAGGTATTTGTGCAAATGAAGTAATCTATGAAAGGTTGCCATATATTGTAGAATTTCTTTTCATGTTTTTTCAGACAGAACCTGATCTTCTCCAGTTCAAACTGTTTCATAATTTCCCTCATTATCACCAAGATACACCAACGATTATTTTTAATAAATTCGTAATTGACCATATTTGGCAAATAGCATTGACCTATTGGTCCACCAGGCTTGTGCAATGGTAGGGGACACCCTGCAAAATGAACACCTTTGGTTTTGACCATCTTGTTTACCAGACCGACAAGATACAATTGCATCAAGGTTATCGGTCCACTCAGATACTCTGATGATATTCTATATGTTAAGAGGTTATATCCCTAACCTCAATATTTCTTTTTTTTTTTGTGTGTGTGTGTGTGCGTGTGTGTGTGTGGCTGCTCAGGTGGTGACGGTTGCAGGACACTGTCATGGCGCTGCTGAAGAGGAGGATGAAGCTTCTGGTGACAGTGATGATGGTCAACCTCTTCATCTTCATCCTCATCTCCCGACAGAACAGCCAAGAAAAAAATGGCAATCCCAGGATCCACGTGCCCTTCAAGCCTTTCTGGGGCAAACTGGTTCCCAGCTCGTCTTACTGGAATCGGCAGCAGCAGATTCTGGACCTTCTGAATAATCCCATCTTGAGAGTTAACTACAGCTCCACAGGCATGCCTGATTGGCTCAATGACACCAATTTGACCTCTGACCCGTGCCAGCCCAACATCAAGGTTACCACTCAGATTAAAGATTACAACTCCCTACCGCAGCGTTTTAAGGACTTCTTCCTTTACATGCACTGCCGCTTCTACCCAATCCTAGTGGACCAGCCGGATATCTGTAATGAGCCGCCATTTCTGCTTCTGGCTGTGAAATCCCTGGCATCACATTTCGACCGGCGTCAGGCCATCCGACAGTCCTGGGGTTGGGCAGGTGTGATAGCCAATCACACTGTGGTTACCATCTTCCTTCTTGGCGACACCGTAGCAGGGGACCACCACCCAGACCTTTCCGAGATGCTGAACTATGAAAGTGCCCGCCATAAAGACATAATCCAATGGAATTACAGAGACTCATTTTTCAATTTAACTGTCAAGGAAGTTCTGTTCCTGGAATGGATCCAGACGCGCTGCCCTGGTGCTCGCTTCATCTTCAAAGGTGACGATGATGTCTTTGTCAACACCTACCACATCCTGGACTTCCTCAAGGGCCTCTCGGAGCCCCAAGCCAGGGACCTGTTTGTGGGTGATGTGATCACCAACGCGGGGCCACACCGAGACAAGAAGGTCAAGTACTTTATCCCAGAGAGCATGTTCATTGGACCATACCCTCCATATGCGGGAGGAGGTGGGTATCTTTACTCTGGCGACCTCGCCGCTCGCCTGCACCACGTGTCACAACACGTGGTGCTCTACCCAATAGACGATGTCTATACAGGCATGTGTTTGAGGAAGCTAGGGCTGGCCCCTGAGAAGCACAAAGGCTTCAGGACCTTTGATATAGAGGAGAAGTACAGGTCAAACCCCTGCGCCTACAAAAGTCTAATGCTGGTTCACTCCAGGACCCCGCAGGAGATGATCCAGATCTGGGGTTGGCTCAGTAGTCCAACCCTGAACTGTCAGTGACTGATCTTCAGCAGGCAGTTTGGCCCAGAGGAGAACGTGTATGGGGGTTCTTCTCAAATATTTAATTCCAGCTAGGTTTTGACTTAAACACTGGCAGCTTTAAGCTAAGATATTATTGTAAAGGTCAGTTGGATTATCAGCTTGGAAGAACTGATTTATGTCACCTCTAAAATTGAGGAACTATTCCTCCACCAAATTGTCCAACATAGTATTTGACTTGATATAAAACTTCCATAGATGTGCTGATCCTGCTCTGCTATTGAACGAGCTTCACCCAAAGTGACAATGAGTTGTCTTTATGTGCACGTATTTATATCTTGACTATTTATATGGCCTTTCAGAAGCTTTAACACTGTGTGACAGCTCTGTGACAGAGCGTTTCAATGCTGTATTATGTAAATATGAGGACTAAGAACTGGGATGTGCCCATCTGGAACTCTTGAGGTCAAGGCAAAAGAAAAAGTGTATTGACTGAAAATTTAGTAGTGTCTATTGAGTTTCTTAACATTTCGACCCACGATAAAACAGTGAAGCTCTCGAGCTTTACCTTTTTGGTACTGATGAAAAAAAAACCTGCGGGTCCCACATACAGCTGTTTACTGCTACTGGCTAGAGAAGGACTTCCTGTTGAACACTTCCCAGTAATTGTTGCTGGAAGACTAAGTTTGTGCTGCTATTCCTAGCTACACTCCCTAAATGATTTACTTCTGACAAGCTCTAACTCGACCAGTCTCTCCTCCTAAACACTCGGGGAAAACCATGTTTGTTCTGATAATTTAGGATTTATTAACTTGCATACAAACTGGATTCTGTGTTGATGAAGGGTTTTGTGGAGGGTTTTATTTCTCTTCCTCACCTTTGGCAAAATCCATTTTTTGTGTCAGACCTATCACCGTACGAAAAACTTCATATCCTTCTAGAGCTTTAAATCGGAGTTGTCTAATAGTTTGCTTTCTGGAAGCAGGAGGAGGAGGAGGAGCTCTGTGCAGCGCAGCGGGTCTGGGCTTGGTTTTTTTTGACAAAGTTGTAGAAATCCAAATGCTGTATAATTCTGCTTCAGTGTCTCACTTTACATAGAAAGATTAACTTTGCAAAGATAATTATTTCGAGAAGCCATAGTTGAGCTATTATCTGAAATACTGGCCTCATGAGTGTGTGCAGCCGATGTTTTTGAAATATAGGACGTTGCTTTACTGTGATCTCAGTGAATCAGGGACAAAATGTTTTAGAGAAAAGGTGGGATATCAGTTCTCAGTCATCCACGTTTTGGTCATGTGTTTAACTTGCTCTGATTTTTTTCACTGTTCATTTTGAAAGTTTCATTTCACACTTACATTTTTGGGGGAGCTGATGTCTTTTTGTCTGAACTCCCTGCTGTACTTTCATTCAGCCATAATTACTGTTGAAAAATGAATTTGTAACTAAAGATATATTCTTTAATTTATTTTAATGATCTGCATGACTTCTTTATGGGTTATGGTGTAAAACAATGGATGTATCGTGCCAGGATCAAAGTCTTAAATAGTCTGAATATCACTGCTCGGCTAACTACTGTATCGCTTTTGCAAAAATGCTTTGTGTATACATTCAGTTTCAGCAGGGTTTAAGGCCCAGTCAGACACTTGAAACCTGGTCAACCATCAGAGGCATCATGATGATTTTAAGCGTCTCAGAGACTTCGGTGACTACAGAGAAGGAGATGCTCTTTATAGAAGGTCAGATAAGTTTGTTACATGAATGTATATCTTAGTAAGAAAAGCTCTTCAGTCTCAGTTGGAGTTTCCCTGCTGGTCAGGACAGTCAACCCTTAGAGATCTGTACAGGCGACCTCAAATCTAAGTTCCTTATTTATATTCATCCTCATTTTAACCATCCGTTCTAGATCTTTGACTGTTTAGAAGCTCCAACTCGCCTGTTCTTCACTGTCACATGACATTTGTACCGATTATTTTATGGTAAGTTTTAGCCTGCAGTAGTGTAAGTGTTGATGTATACGGAAGAGGATTGTAGCCGCATAGGGCTAAATGGAAAAGTTTTTTCTCAGAATTATGGCTTTATTCTCAGAACTACGACATAAAACTCAGTTTAGTCAAGAGTAACCCGGAGAATAAAATCAGAATTTAAAAATAATAATAATTACGTAGCACTATCTGGCCTTAATCCTTTTCCCTAGACGTGAGTCAATCACAATGAGCGCTATAAAGATTTCCTCTGGGACTTCTTTAAAAAGAGCCAATCGGAGGTTTTGTAGTATTTCTCAAGTATCTAAGTGGAAATAACTGTTGATATTCACGTTCTTTGAGTCATGTGTCCCAAATTTCTCTTCCATCTTTTCACACCGCTCACTCTCTAATGACTGGTTGCACTTAGTCTCAGTCCTCGCTGCACACACTTTGTGGCTACTCGAAATGTTTACATGCTTTAAAAAAGTTTTAAATAGGAATTAGCCACATTTTATCAGTCACCATGCTCTTTTTTTTCGTTTTTCAGTTTTTTTCTTTTGAAGGAACTTAGCAGTTTCTAGTAGATGTACAGTTTAGACGTACGCTTTGACAGTCAATGTTGCTCTGGTCTCAGGAGGTTGCGTGTCTCGGATTTTTGGCTGCTGCTTTAAAGGCCCAACAGGAAATCAGCGGATGTAGGTCTCATGTTCCAGAGTTGTTGTTCACTGGGCAACGACACAGAGAAAAATGTTTTCAAAGAATTCAATTCATTTGCAACCAATAGGGAAATAAAATCTATTTGAAGCCAAACAGAGTCATCTTGTGATAAATGCACGAGTATTTGGGATCCGTTCCCGAACTGACCCGAAAAAACAGTCCAGTGTTTGTCGGGTGTTTGTCTTGTGCATTTAATCAATCAGAATTTTGGATCACAGATCTATATCTTGTTTCCCAGAAAGAGAATACTAAAAGAACAACAAACAAAAAAACAACAGTGTGCCAAGCCATGACATTTTTCTATCACTGTGCATTTCTGTGGGAAGCCCCCGGCGATTGTGTTTCATAAACAGGTCATTAGTGTTACCCGAAAGCTGCGCTAGTCAGAGATCACCAGATGTGTGCCTAATCACCAGACGTATTTGTGTGTTTTTGTATACCTCAAACACCGAGATTGTGATCGCTGTTTTAACACAGACAATGACTTGATCATTTCAATAAAGATATATTTTGCTGTTTTTGTATATGTTCCCTATGAATTATTGTTGTGATATAAATAAATTAAGTGATCCATCAAGTGAATTTAAATATTCAGTAAAAATACATTGTAATTTGTAATTGTTTTTCCTCTGCTCCTATTATATTTGTAAATTATGTGCAAATCATCCACCTATGATGTTTCATTGATTTATAAAGCAAATGGTCTCCTGAAGTGTTTTTATTATATTATTATTAACATAATTATTATATTCTGTTACATAAAAAAAACAAAAACTAGACATTGTGGGGAATGCATTTTAGATCTTCAAACATTAATTTCAATGTCCAGTCTCCTGTGGTCCGCACATAAGGGAAGACAAAGATACAGTCTCTTATTTATCAATTATATTATTTGTCATTTATCAAATATGCCAAATGTTCCATATTAAGTAGGTCAAGAAATAAAAAGCCATAAAAGCAAGGCCATTATTTTCTTTTTTCCTCTGACCTTATCTGTGCAACCTTCTTCCCTAATAGGCTTTACTTTTTTGCTTTTTTTCTTAGTTGCAGTTACTTGTCAACAACCATGCCAACATAGGTCAAGAAGACTAGAGTCTATGTTTTTTAATTTTAGAAGCAGTGCTATAAGCACGATGAAAGATCTTCAAGTGTATAACTCTATTTCGCAATGATTTGGAGATTTTCTTCAGAATCTCTCCATATTTTGTTCCCATTCTGTGGAGGTAATTGATAACCTCAAGTCCTGCTCCCACTTGGTCTGAATCTGAAAATGAGGATTTTAAGTTGAGTGAATCATCATCTTATATATCCTTGAGACATTACCTCTTCTTAATGCTAAAGATCTATAATGTTTATCTTTTTCGTAATCATAATTAAATAATTGTTTGGGAAATTTTCAGAATATAGATTGTAATTGGGCCTATTGTTAGAATGAGTTTGAATCCAATTTATATCTCATTCTAATCCCTTCAAAAGAAATAAATTCCCCATTTTCTACTATCAGTAATATTTCTGTGATATATGGTTAAAAAGTGGATTCTGTGCAGCTTTGAAAGCCGTGTAACACCATATCGGACAAGACGGTAAAGCTGTTTTTGTGATCCCAACTTTTTTAGCAATTTTCCTGGAAAACTTAATACAATTATCCAGTGCTGTTGGTGAGATTCAGTAACACATTGACGATAATGTAATCCTTTTCTTCTTCTCCTTTGCCAGATGCTTCTCTAGCCAATCCCAACTACATTTATCTCTAGTCTTGTTATAAACCCAGTTCAGGGGATATCTGGCATTGATAGCAAAGTAATACAAATACACATCTGGTTCTCCTAAACCTCCTTAACATCTTGGCATAGATCATTTTCTCTTTTTAATTCTAGGCTTTTTAACCATCCACAGAAAATAGGTAAATATTCTGTCTACCTTATTGAACCTTATTTTTTTTGTTTTTTCTATAGTCACTACCTTAGATAGCCATTTAATAGACTTCTGGATTTCTATCTCTGAGATAAGTACTTCCAACGGTTCAATTTCCTGTTCCTTTTGCTTTGGCAAAGGAATTTTCATAAAGAAATCATCTCATTATTTATTTTCAGCTTTATATTCTGATTTATACAACAAAGAGTAAAAATATTTAAATAAGTCATTGATAGCATTATGATCAATTAAAATGTTGCCACTGCAATCCTTTATAGCCGTGATCTGGTTCTTCTGTTCGAGTTTTTTCAGCTGATACCCAAGCATTTCCCTGCCTTCTCCCCATTTTCAAATAATTCCTTTCCAGCTTAATTAATGCAAAGGCATATTTCTCGCATACCTTTCTTTGTATCTCCGTCCGAGCCAATAGTACCTCCTGTGCAAGTGAATTATCTTTTGGATCTTTCATATGTCTCAACTCGAGTTCCTTAAGCCCAGATAAAAATTTGTCTCCCCTTTGTAACCTAACTTTGTACTTATATGACGAAAAACTAATTATCCAACCCCAGCAGTTGGCCTTATTAAAGGTCTCCCATACTGTCTGAATGGGGATCTCAGGGTTCATATTTTGCTTGATAAATTCCTTAATCCTCTGTTGTATTAAGGTGAACAAGTTATTATCTTTTAATGAAAAAATATTGAGACATCAATTCTTAAATCTCCCTTTCTCCCTAAATTTGGGGCATAAAGTTACTGACACTGGAGCATGATCCGAAATAATATTGCTATGTATGACTGTGTCAACAATATTCTCCAATAAAAAGATAGGAGGTGGTAGTCTATTCTGGAGTAGGAATTATGTGCCTTTGAAAAGAAAGAATATACTCTCGAGGAAGCATTATTTAATCTCCATAAGGATGATTTAAAAACTGCACTTTTGTTAACTCTTAAACTGAATGCGCAAATCGATTGGAATAGGTTTTGAAAACTTAGAACTTTATTTAGAATTTCTTCCAATGTAAAGAAAGTTAAATATCAATTGCATCTGCTTAACTTTATGTTGATAAAATTCATAAAATGTGATGAATATAAACGTTTTAAGTTATCAGGCCATTACTTAAAATGTTAAATTCACAGGTACTCTTAGGTTCACAATGTCCTATTTTGGCAAAATAGTGTAATGAAAAAATCTACTTTTCATAATGTCATTAAAGGACAACACTGGCAGGTATGGGATGAAATTATTATATTCAGAAGGTTCTAGGTTCAAACCACCAGAGCATTTCTGTGTGGAGGAGGCAACAAGTTGAATTTCACTAAGCTGTAATCAGCATGTACAAATAAAAATTATTTTAAGTTAGATGACCAACTATTTCAGTTTAAGTATAATCATACTATACATGCCCCAGTATATAAGCTTTGATATTGTAAATCTTTTTAGTTAAGATCTCAAAATAATGACCTCTTTTTGTCGTTGAGATACAATAACCTATTTGGGGGTACAGTGATGATCCTAAAATATTCCAAAAACTTTTCCTCTTATTCTTATTATTGTTCATGATTTTTAGCTTCCGGTCAAATAAAACAAAGCAGTCACTGCTTGTCACCTCAGTCACCGAATTTAAAGGGGAACAAGATTTAAGAACAGTTAATATTAGGATGACGGTCCATGCAGTGATGGTGTTTGAGCAATAGATGGCCGTAGCTGCTCAGGAACTGAAAGGTTGTTGCCAGATTGCTTCCTCCAAACTGATTCTAAGGTCAGTAGGTGGGTTTACACGGACAGCCTAATTCCGATTAGACTCGGAAAATGCTGCATGTAAACACCTCTTTCTTAGCGGAAGGAACCTTTCCGAATAAGATTTAATTCCCTTGCAAGGAGGTAGTCAAAATCCTTTCGGAACGCCTTTCCGACAGCCAGTCGCTGCATGTAAACGCTGTATCGAAAAGCCTTCTGTTTGAGTTATATCTGCGCATGCGTAGCCACGTGACATAATGCCCCGCGATGAATTTTAAATACGGTGACTTCAAAACAGTACCGGTCTGCATCGGAGAGTGATTTATTCATTGCAACTTTGAAATATTTTAACATTTTTGAACGGTTAGATGGGCGAAAAGACACTTATTTGTCATATTCGTCTTCTGGGCGCTTGTTGGCGGTCGGCAACGAGCTCACCGAAACATTATCGCCACCTTATGAACGGTGAATCGTCTGCGCATGTATGAAAGCGTTTCCGATTAGATGAGTTGACGCATGTAAACACCGGGTCGGAAAAGATCACAAGTCACGTAAAAAAGGCGATCGACATTGCTTTTCGGAAAGGAGAAAAGGGTCCCATGCAAACCCACCTACTGAGTTCACATGAGTAAAGGAGCACATGGTGCAGACTACTCTGCCACAACATGACATTATTTTTTTGCCGAAGAAAATGTAAAACTGGGGGGAAAAAAGGCTTTTAGTGGGCCTCGTTATTGTAAGCATAAAAAGTAAACTAAAAATCCCAAATGACCAAGAAATGCATGATCAAATTAAATGCAGACCATTTTAAAATGACCCAATTGAGATTTTGATAGTTGGAACCGCAGAAAGTAAATTTTTGTTTCAGTCCAGTTTGAATTAAATTTCTAACATGATATTCCAGCGAAATTACTTTTCTCCCTCAGTGGGGGGAGTATGGCTGATAAAAATAAAGAACCATATGTCTCAAGTTGCTTCATCCACATATGAATGAGAATGAGATATTTAATAATAAAGACAGGGATCCAGAGAGAGACTAAACAAACTGAGCATCAAACAGCTGGTGGACTGATAAGGAACAACCAACCCTTAACCAACCCAACCATTAATATGAAAACCATCTTCACAGAAAGGTAAAACAAAACAAATACTAAAAAAAAACCAGTGTATGCTGGTATTCAGTCAATCTGCAGGCCGCTCGCTGCAATCTAAGAATCAGAGGAGAGCTGACCACATCCTGACTCAGGAATGACATCATCAGTATGCTGCCAGGAAGCCAGGATGATAAACCGAAGCTTAAGTTCTCGGAAATTGATGGGAGAAGTGATTTTCCCTGTCCCACACTCAGACACGCCCTGATGATCTGATTTGTATTTCAGAGCTCCTTAAGGCATCAGTTCCTCATCAGTCAATATAATAGATGTAATCTCTGTGGCTGCAGCTAATGCTTGCTGCTGACCGGAAACACACCTCCACCTACTGTAACACACAAACACACACACACACATGCAAATACAGTAATCTTATCTCCGCTTGTAGAGGCTGTTGAAAGCTGCTGGCAGCAACTGATTTAAAAAAAAAAAAATTTCAGGCTGCTGTAATTTGTTGATGGAAGTGATGACAGACTGGCTTCCTGATAGGAATAAGATATCTAGTCGACAATTTATGGGTTTTCTTTGTTTATTATGGTTTAACTCATCCGTATTTAACTTATTTTAGTATTGTCTGCCAAAGAACTTTTTGATCTCTACAAAAAAGTGCCAATTATTATGAAAGCACTAGATGCTCCTCTGTTTTTTAAGTTACAATCATTGTGTATTTTTGATATAAACGTTCTTCATATATGTCTGTTTTTCTTCAAATTGCCTTGTAAAAATAAAGATTCACCTTCTCGTTTAATATTTTATTTTCTTTAATAATTCACATATTAATTTTCTATCAGGCATGTGGGAGTTAAAGCAGTGGTTCCCAAACTTTTACATCCTCTGTCAGTGGTTCCCAAACTTAAATATCCTGGGAGTCAGTGGTTCCCAAACTTTTACATCCTCTATGTGATTGGCTCCCAAACTTTAATATCCTGGGGGTCAGTTGTTCCCAAACTCTAATATCTATGTTGGTAGTTCCCAAATTTATACTTCCTGTCAGAGGTTCCCAAACCTTTACATCCTCTCTGTCAGTGGTTCCCAAAGTTAAATATCCTGGCGGTCAGTGGTTCCCAAACTTTTACATCCTCGTGGTCAGGAGATAAAAGATAGCAAGAGTTGATGATGTACAGTTTGGGAACTACTAGAAGAAGAACAGGAAGAAGAACAAGAAGAAGAAGAAAATCTAAATTAAAGCACAGTATTTAGATTTAGGTTGATGCAGTTATTCTATAATGGTGATATATTTATGTGAATTTTATGGCCTTAAACTTGCCATTAACAGTTTCGTTACTGACATTTCTGCAAATATGCTTTACATTGCAGAATAAGACGATTACGTGAAATCATATGTCACAAGCAAGGATTGAGTCATTATATCTGTGCACATATATTATGTTTACTGCACTCCACAGCAGAGTTTTGAAGGAAAAAGTGTCGTGGAAATGTTTATTTAATAAAGTCCCTCTAACAGACAAGCGGAGAGTCATTGCTGGATGTCTACCATCACAGGCTTTTCCAAGCTGCTTTCCTCAATCCAACCTTGAACAAACAGAGCGGAGGAAACAGTCGTCACAGTCGGCGCTGACGTCTACAAAGGATGTGACATGGAAGCAGTGAGTCACCACACCCTGATCAAAATCTCTTCTCTCCATCTAAATCACCAAAATGCAGGAAATGTTGGTTTGAGGACGTTTGAATCCAGTCATGTGACAAGTTGTTTCTCAGATTTCTACCTTCATGCACCTGCAAATCAAAGTGTTTCTATGGTACACACAGCACTGAGCATGACATCAGCTTTTTTTTTCCTTTCATAATTTCCTATTCTTCCAAAGACCTCACTGTTACAGGTTTTCACTGGAGCTGCAGCTGCAGCCGAGGTTTGCTTAGGACAGAAGCAGGGACATAAAAGTCCCCATGGTCCCCCTTGGAAGCTTATGGCTTTTGCATTTGTTGGTGAACTTTTCACCAAAACTTGATGTTATAACATCCTAACATTTGTCATAATTAGTTAAATTGGTTACCACTAATGTAAAGACATATACAGTACAATGTAATTATGGAATACAATAAAATACACAGATGCTGTATTCTTGCAATAGAATAAAAAAAACACTAAATTACCACTCATTACAGGACTATAAATTATACAGTTGGTCAAACAGGGCCTTGCTCTGAACATTAACATGATCCACTTCCTGCTCAGAGGAGGGCAGGAGGGAATGAGGGGCAAATTAAAGCATGATTTGGAGAGTTATGATGGATGATCCGCCTCCTCCTGCTTTTAATGAATGTGGAGCTAAGTGCTCCTCATGCCGTTTTCTTGGGGAGAGAGATGTGCTCAAATTCTTCGTGTCCTTTTTGGAGAAGATAAATGATGAAGGAAAAGAGTAAAAAAAAAAAAAAATTGATTCTGTAAAACAAAATAAAAATGTAAATTTTTTTTTACAGAAAACAACTAAAATTACATGTATTTCTTATTTTACGCAGAAATAATACTGAAATAATAAACTATATAATCCATAAAAAAACTTTTACTTTCTTGAATTGTGTGTTCAAAATATTTACTAAAAATACAGTAATTTGCTGTAATAAAAATGTTGCTTGTTATATAAGGCTTAATGCTCAAACTGTAAAATGGAATGTTTTTCTAGGATGATGGACATATATGGGATCTGTCTGGGTACTTTACACTCTACTGCTTCTCATTTGTACTTCTGGTTAAGATACTAACTGCATTTCTTTGTCCCAACAACACTACTGTGCAATGACGATAAACATGAATCTAAATCTGAATCTGAATTTTGGGTCCTGATCTTGGAAAATAGGAAATACATTTCTAGCTTGATTCAATTTTCTTCAATGATTGATGAAATGGTACTGATAAAGACTTTTTTACATGCAATATATGGGCTTTTTTTTGTTTGGACAAACAAAAAAACATTGTTTTCCTTTCAGAATATTGGACTAAAATTGAGCAAACATTTCACAAACTCATAATTCATGTCATGATTACTATTGAAAATGAAAGAAAAATACCTTCAACTGATCCATGATCTGGCTGTGAGGACTGTTTTGTCATTCCATTGCGTAGTTCCACTTGTGGTAAACAGTCTTAACCCTAACAAACACTGTGAAGCAGGTGGTATCCTCAAATCCCTCAGAAAAAAGGAGACTTATATTTCTGAGGGAACAACAAGTGCTGAGTTGTTGCGGAGGAGAGTGGTGACACAGTTCCTGCAATGGAAAAAATGACTTCAGCCCAAACCTTCCCTGCTGGGTCTCTTTTCATTCCTCTGCCTGTTGGTTCATATTCACTAAGGAACCAGGACCGATAATATTCTAGAATCGAAAATATAACTGGATATAATAGAATGCCACATATAGAGCATTACATTTAAACTAAGACATCCAAAGTAAAGGCATCTTCTGTCAAAATCTCATCTGGGACAGTTATAGTTTATTGTTTCCTGTCTTATTTTGCAGGGTTATTTCTCATGTGATCTTTCTTGTACACTTACCCTCCTGTGTCTTTTCCCCAACTGTGTCCTGTTCCTGGTATATGAAATATACCTTCACATTAGATTCAGCATTTTTCAGTTGTGATATGTTGCTCGGATCAGGTTTGGTTCTGTTGATGGTTGACATTTATGATGCCAGGGACCAGAATCTTGCTCTCACGTGAATGGATGTAAACGGCATGCGTACACACACCGATATGGTTTCGGATAGGTCACCTGGCTCACCATCATTACCTTAAACTCTCATAGAGAGTTGTCACAGGTATATAGTTGACCAATCATCACTAATGGGGGTGGGTAGGATTCATCATCAGTAACTGACAGTCTGTATTGTTGTCAGCTTTCCACTCTGGTTGTTTCTTTTTTTCCATTCTACAGGACGACAGCACTCAGCCTATGCGTAAATGGTAAAAAATATATAATCTGATATCTCACTGACTCTAATCAGATCTGTAAAAATCATTTATATGCGTTTATACAGACATGAAAACAATTATGGTGGTACTTCTTCATTTTGTCCGTCACGTCTGGTGCACCGATATAAAATGAACAGCTTCTGTCTATATCTGTCTTTAAAATTGACCATGAAATGTGCCTCTAATTTGTGGATTTCTTCCTGTTTGTTGCGAGACTGTAGTTGTTTCATGTATCAGAAATTCACTCCATTTCCCTTGTGTACCTTCAAACCTTTGTCTTTCCACGTTAATCATTAATGTCTCCATTCTATTCCTGGTTTTTATCTCTGCTTCTGTCATAATATCTGGATCTGTTGCCATGACTGTTTTTGGCATATGCCAGGAAAAAACCTGTGTTATATGTGTTCTGAATGGTAATGTTTCCAATTACTGCTTGCCTGGGATTGGACTATTACCAATGCCAAGGGGGTTATGTTTTTACTTCGTTTTGTCTGTTTGTTAGCAAGATTACGGACAAACTAATAGATGGATTTGTTAGGATCTGCATTTTCCCCCTGGGTTTCTGTTAGCTCTCCTTTTTTTTGCATCTCTCCATGTGCCTTTGTTTACATCGGGGATGAGATGAGATAGGCGCGGTGGGGACCTGGTTTCTGCCTCACGCTCACAGTCCTGCCCACCTGGTCTCCGTCGAGGGTCATCACCTACCATCGGCTTCAGTGAAAAACACCGGTCCTGCAGTATATCCTAGGGATCATTTCATTTTGGTGACCTTAAGTCACGACTTCACAATGTGACGTCATAATAATATTTTTAAGCATCGCGAGACGGGGTGCTTTTGGAGTTTTCGTTGCAATAACTCTTGAAATTTTACCTGGAGGTAGGTTCTGAATATCATAGAGATCATTATGTTGATGTTGAATCATGACCTCCTGATGTGACATCATAGCAACGTTTTCTTACCCATTCCCTGATGAAGCACCTTTGGGGATTTTGTGGACAGTAACTCATCAATTAAAGAAAAATCAGCGTGAAATTTCGCCTAAAGTTAGCTTTTGTCATATCCCAGTGGTGTTGTGCAAGCGCTCCCTAAGTGCTTTCTATTTTTACAATTGAATCCCTAAACTGCCCTGTACTGTCGCTGCCTCCTGTTTCTGCTTCCTCACTAAATATTGCTTGCAAAGTAAAATGAACATGTTGATTACGACTATTTTAAATCAATAAGAACACCCACAAGTTGGAGTTTCATTACCTTACATCAAATGGGCGTGTACCACCAGCCCATTGTCAGATTTTGATTTCCATTCCTTTGTGTATTATTACCTGCTGCTGAGGCAGCTTTGTCCATCTTTTCTGTCAGCTGTCTGTCAGTTATGTTGCCAACACTGGTGTAAATTCACTTACGGCTGTTTGGCTAAGTAATGAATTGAATTACCCTAATGGAGTTACCCAAGAGGCCTCTGTTTACTGAACATAATCAGGTTTATTTGTTATTTGCAGACCTTAAGTAGCTTGATTTTTGGTGGAACAAAAGGTGAGTAGTTGGCCGCTCATGAGGTGCTGCTTTACAGGATTTGCTTTGTCATACAGTATGTCTCAATCAGACAGAAAGGTTTATAATATAAGCATGGAACAAAATTGACCACGGAAGAAGAGACGCACTGTCTCATAGCCGAAGCATGGAGCAATTCAGTCACCCTGATCTAATGATGAATGTCCAGAACAGTGTTATGTCATCAAAATGGTATTTATTTAGTCCCATTTTTGGCTCAAAATCTGGGGGAAGTTTTCGGAACCTCGACATGACTTGCTTTTATCTTCCATGTTTAGGTGATTATATCAGAGAGTGTAAATCAGAATGTGATCATGTTTCAACAGCCTTTCAATACCTTATCCTTGCAGAAGTCGAGGAAATATGTTTAGCAAATAGGAGAAACTCATTTTCCAAAATGCAGTCTCTTTGACCTCTTTGACCGGCCTTATGACACATAAGCAGGTTAATCATCGAGCTTATTTGCCAAAGCGTCACCATAGTAACACTACATTAACTTTGTCACTATCTTTGGCTAGAGGAACCCAGATTTGGAGAGACCCAGAGTCAACCAACATCTGGGCTGAAATTCCATCAGTTTTCTTTGAAAGTTATCTGCTCATCCAAATGAACTCACCGTTAAAACAGTACATTTGAATACAAAATTTTAGAATATTTACCCCTCCTTCAGAGTTCTCCGGCAGGGTCTGTAGAATAGATAGGACTAAACTGACGTCCCCGACAGCAAGGGAATATCCCCGAAAAGTCCCCAATCCGCTGTATTAGACAAGAAATCCCCCTGATTGAACGCCTCAAATTAGATGTGAAGTTATGTCCAAAAAACAATGTCTGTCATCCGTGCCGCCCATAGCTAAATGGGTCCTCAAGCGGAATTTGGTTATGGTGCCCCCCAACCCCCACCCTATGGCTATACATATGTGTACTTGCGCGTAACTTCACATAAAGGTATATTTATAATGCGTAACATAAACAAATTAACAAATAAACCAATAATATACTTATAACTCACAAAATAAATATATGATTTAGTAAAAAAAAAATTATTAAAATAAATAAATTAATAATATGATAATAAAAGCAATAGCAGCCAGTCCAACATTGGTAACCTACTTCAATTTAAGTTACTGAAATAATAACTCAACAAAATATATTATGTTCACAAACAACACTTAAATAACAGAATTAGAAATAGTATATTTAACCTTTAATATATATAAATATATATAATCCAGCTGTTTTTGTTTTGTTCACTTGGAATGATTATCGATTATTTATACCAAAGCAAAGTTATCATCCTAACAATAATAAGTTTAATATATCATCATCATTATCAACCAAACATATAGCAATAAAATAATAATATACATAATATGATTATTATTTTTATTGGATTGTAATTAGTGTGTACTTTTCTGTCGACAATTCTCTGAACATGTAATGTGTTCTACAACCTCCAGCTGCTATGAATCAGATCTATTAACTGATATGAAAATAAAAGAAACCCAATTACAGGCATATATAAATTGATATTTGGGCATGATTTTTAACTTCTATACTTGCTGTTCATGTTCATCGGACATGAATACGGATTGAAGAAAAACTTGTTCACAGACAGCAAAGAATGACAATAAGACTGTCTGTGGAAAATAAACTTCAATGAATGTCAAGTATGAAAGATTACCGAAAAATATGTGTGTAATACTGAATGAAGGAATGAAATACTGAATGAATGAAATACCGAATGAATGAGAATGAATGAATGAAATACTGAATGAATGAATGAATGAATGTCCAATTCAAGTCGAGCTCTATTTATGAGATTAGAGTTTGCGCCGGTGTCATCTGTGTTGCTCTGCTCAAACCAACTAACACTGACTGGACCGGGCTGAGCATGAATATGATGTGTTCAGGGAAACTATATGAGCACAATCACTGTGGAAAGGATTAATGAAATGAATCACCTTGAGTAAGATTATGTTGATTAGAGTCTACGAATATTAGATTTCAAAATGTTTTTTAAGCATTGCCCCCTTAGCACCTAAAACAATCCCTGACTTAGGAATGCAGTGAATATGATATTTTACAGCCATAAATTTGGTAATGAAACAGCAGTAGAGTGGAGGTTGTATCTCAGCTCATCTCATAATGGCTGGTGTCGTCTTTATAGTTGCAGAAAGAAACAGAGAAATCAGACATTTTACTAGCTGAGCTGCCTGGAATGACTGACTTATCGTACAGACTACAGATGAGCTGCTGTTTTCCAGAGGGGAGGGATGTAGAAAAATATCTTCTCTGTGAGCTGTTGAACCCCATTCCCAGCACTGGATCAGCCCATGTTATTACACCTGCAAGCAATGAATGGGCCAGTAAGATCCGATGCAACCTAGAGATCAACAAAGAAACATTTTAGGCATCCCACTGCTGCTCCGTCTCTCTTCATCCTCCTTGTTTTGCTTAGTCATGCAGCCCTTATTCCCCCTGCCGGCTTTGTTTTCTGCTTTTTATATTAAACTCATCAAAATTATATCGATGGGCATGAATTCTCTGTTTCTGGTTTCAGTGTCTCACTCCAGGGCAGTATTATTTGATTCTTTCGCCTTTAATTTTTGTCCTTTAAGTTTTTCCTCAAACACATAAGCTGAGATTTGATAACTGTTGCGTCATCCTTTAATATTTTTTCCTTCCAATTTCTGCTTTTTTTCCCCTCATTATTACATTTTTTGCTTGAAGTCCCTACGGAGACTCTGCCAGGTCTATCCAGACTTCCATCCCTCTCCCCTGGCTTAAATATGTTTGGACAGCCGAGGGAGAAAAACCAACGATAATAAACTACAGAACAGATCAATTATCCCTTAACATGGTTAGTGTGTGAAAGGGGACAGAGCGAAACTTTCCATCGTGATATTTTCCGATTCTGCCGAACATGCAGAACAGAAACTGTTGCATGAAGCGTGCAGATGTCATGAAATATTTTCTGAAAGTTCATTACTTTCCTTCAGCAGCAAACCATAATCCATCATATCTTCAACCCATTATTCAAGCTTTCACTATCTGGAATCGGCATCTACAAAAACTAGTTCAAGTAATGATCAGTTGATGGAGAGAAAATCAACAGCTATTTTCATTATAAATTAATTAATTCTGTCATTTTTTAAAAGTACAAAACCCTTTCCAGTTCAAGCTTCTTAATTGAAAGTATCCGGGGGGTTTTTTGCCTTAATATATACTTATCTGAATCTTTTTTTTCTTTCTTTTTTTTTTTTTTTTTTTTTTCCAGGCAACAATCATTTGAAAGCTTAAGCTATAAGAATTCCTGATGCATTTTTCTGTAATTTTTTACTTTTTATAGTTCCAAATAAATTATTAACAGATTGTTCACTGATGAAATTAAACATTAATTGTAGCCCTAACAAAAACATAATGATTAAAAAAAGAATAGACTATTTAAGCTAACTTAGGGGTGCTGTAAAGCTAAGTCAGTGCCCATGTATAGAGGCTATATGCATGCCATCTCCCCCTTCCCTCTTCCCAGTTCCTGTCTAGCCTCGGCCTGTCCGATCAATGAAGATCTATGGGTCCAAGCAGCATCTTCAAAACACTTACGAACTTAGACGAAACCGGTTGCCTAAGGAATTTTCACAAGTCTAAAGGTAAAATGATTCTTATAATGCGGTTAGATCTCTGAGGAGGATGCACCCTCCATTTCATTACAGTGTTAGATACCTACATGTAAAAGGTGGCACAAACAAAATTTCAGGACAAGTTGAATCCTTTCAAAATAAGGGATCAAGCAGGATTTGTATGAATCGATAATAAAAACATTAACAGCCAAATGTGCCTGCATTAAACAGCATGACATGCATCCAGTGAGAGCAGCTCACTGAGATCCGGGTCATTTAACAACAGATTCCTGTAAGAGGGCGCAGCTTTTCTAAAAGACATTTTTTGGAATTCAGTCTGGATTTTTATGGACTGATAAAAGCATCAAACCAATCAGTCATAACATCAAAACCCTTTGCCTAATATTGTTTAAGTCTCCGTTTGACACCAAAAAAGCTCAGTGTGTCACATATTGCCCTCAGAACCGATATTTTAGAGTAGTTCTCATGTGGTATCCGACAACACACGCCAGCCTTCACTCTCCAGACACATGTATGTGTATGTATGTTGTTCCGACTTCCCCAGTAAGTCATTATAATGTTATAACTAATCGGTGTAAGACTTATATGACTTAACTAATGTTAAACTTTATTTATCCCCTAGAATAATACATGACATCTTACACCATTCCTGTTCCCTTTATCCCAAAGTAGCCAGAGAATAAACGCAAGAGAAGCCAAATATTCAGTTTCAATGGATCTTTAATGAAAACTGTGCAGTTAGCTTCTGTTGGAAACTTTCATCTGCATTGTCAGAGATAATTATATTATTGCTCACTGTTGATGCAATAATGGCTGTATACTGATACATAGAGAGAAAGGACAAGTGATAAAACGATAAAAGAGCAGAAATTACCACGGAAGACCCCGGGTGTTGGTGTATGAATGCATTAACCCTCTTTCCTCCTCTTACAAAAGAATGTTCTCAGTCTTTCACAATCAGTAGTTTAAAGCTAAAAAGTGATGAAGCACTGAGTGTCTCATGGTTTGGACCAGTCTTCTCATCTGTATGCACCTTCTGATTACCATTCATATCTCACATCAATACATTCCATCTGTCAGAGTGTCCAGTTTTTCCGCTCTGAAATGTAGTTTTATTTCCTGCTTAAAAAGGCTAACCTGACCTGCCAATCATAGACGGACTAATCTTAGTGGCAGAGGACTAAAGACAAACTCTCTGAACTTTAAATGACTTGTTTCCAGTAATTCCTTGTCAATCATTGTTGTGACGCCCCTACTCTCGGATTTAACGTTTCATTCAAACATTCTAACACTTCTTCTGTTAGTTTGAAACAAAAGGTCCTTCTACTCCTTGAAGAATATAATTTTGTATGACAGGGGCATTTTCCATACTTGTTCCACCTCTGACAGCCTTAATTAAATCCTACAAAGTAGGTATACCTTATATCAAAACACATTTGGATGTTTCATACAGTAGCAATGATAGGAGGAAGTTCGTTGCCTGGTCGGACGCGGTGGCCCCTCAAGGGGGCCCACAGTAACGGGGGAGAATGAATCTTAGATCAGGTACAGAACAGCACTCTTATTCTGCAATAAAGAATAAGAGAGTTGGTTATACAGAATAGTTTCATACAGATTTATGTATGACTGTATGTATCCTTGTGTGTGTGTGTGTGTGTGTGTGTGTGTGTGTGTGTGTGTGTGTGTGTGTGTGTGTGTGTGTGTATATTCAGATGTTGGTGTCGGGTCCGATAATGATTGGCGGTGTACAAGCAAAAAAAACTGGAGATAAAACAAATAACTATATAATATTAACCATAACAACAATAATCAGAATTATTATCATTTTTTCCATCAACATGAAAAAGAGGAGAGGTGGAAGGGATCATGGGTGTAAAAAACAAATGGGGGAGAGCCAGATTGGGTCGGGTTTGTGGCTGTGTTTTGGGAGGAGGTGGGTACGTTTCCAGAGAGTTGTAAATCCATAAGAAAGTTATTCCATTGAGTGGTATTTATACTGTTTCTAGAGTTCCAGTTAAAGAGGAGGGTTCCTTGACGATAGTTAGGGCTATGAGGAGATATCTTTTGATTGTATTGGTTGGTGTTGCTCGTTGACATTTCTCCTAAAAGCTGTTATCGAGATATTTCAATCTGGTCCAAATGTGACAGACTAACCAGCATCACCGTCTCCATTAACCAGACAGCAAAGATGGCAAACAATTCTAACATTAAACATAAAACATACTGAAAGTGTATCTCAAATACTGCAGCAGGTCAGCTTCAACAAGAGTAATACCAACAAAAGAACAGAGAGAAACAAGGGATGTATTGATTTAGCAAACTAAGGTGAGCCCTGTGGTGTTGATTAATTACTTCCCATAGCCTAATGGCTTCATCCAGCTACCCTGCTGCTAATCAATGAGCACTGTAGGAAGGCAAATGGAAGTTTCTAATTTAGACTGTTGGAAGTGGAGCTCACAAGGAAGTCATTCTTTACTCATCCTCCCATAATGGGTTCCAACAAAGAGCCCAGAAAACCATCCAGGGACTTATTTAGCCTTTGTTCAGGCTGTGTGAGTGGAAGTGGAGCGCTCTCTCTCTGGGGATGAGTAACTGGAGAGGGACTTGTCTGCTAGACTGTCACTACTCATTCTGTGAGCTGATACTGGCTGACGCTTGTTCGCTAATGATCTCACAGTGGTGTGCTGATCCAATGACATCTCTCTGGGCTGCTCCCTTTCTGTCTCTTTCTTCTGTGTGAACCCAGGGAGGGCTTGCATGTCCTTTTCCAACATCATACTATAGCACATTCATGCATTTGCATATATATTCTGGGCATTTCCCTGACCCTTCCTCTTCACCTCAAGGAGCTCTGAATAATGACAATTTGTTTACTGCCAGAAACACTTCAGCCCAAATGCTCAACATACAGATTAAATGAATATTTTTAAGATAGGTTAAACATGCTCTCCCTGTTGAAACAAAAGTTTACCCTGTGTCCTGCCTAGAGTTTACATTATATTGCGATAAAATAAAATGCAAGTCAATGTTAATTTATAATATGCATTATATTTAGCTGAAATCGTGTTCGTTTAAAACCATTAAAACCATTATTTCTCTGGTTTTAATGGGGAAAAAAAGCTCTTTGAACTCAACAATGCAGGTCATCAAACAAATTCAGAACCACTACTCAGCAGATCATTGGATTTCAAAGCAGGGCAGCTTGAGTAAACATTTATTTTGTAATCATTGTGAAAGAATTTGGGCCAAAGTATATCTGTACTGCTCCCACAGTCAGCATAAAATGGAAATGTGATGTATTGGTTTTCACTATCAGCATCCAGCAGGCCTTATGTAATCAGAACCATTTTTCTCCAGAGGCGGAGTGATTCTTCAGACCAGGGATCGCAGCACAGGTTGTGCACAAGCTGGGTTCTCTCTAGTTGAATGTGGGTTTAATCTCCCAAGGATAAGGATCTGATAAATGCCCAGGTGTGTTAAAGTTGGGTAATTAGCTTTCCTTGAAAAACTATTTCTCAGCAGAGACAAGAGACATGAGTTCAATTCTAATTTCAGAATGATGTAGAGGATGGAGGTGCTTTAACTGCAGTGGGGTGACACTGCTTAAATTCTGTCAATGGACTGTAGCAGAGGCATTGTCAAAAACCGTCTCTCTCAGAGTGTCTCAAAGGGTATGAATGTCAAGACTTGTATGCTTCTAAACATATCTGACAGTATCAGCTGTATAAATGCAACTTTAAATTTACTCTTTATCCCATAGCTTGTACAATTTATTTTTAAATGATTAGCTCGCGGGTCGCCATTGCGGTTTACGTTGCAATGCCTTCTGGGTAGTGACGTCAAATGATTGCATTGGCCGGCTTCTGAACCGCTTATCGTAATTAAACAGTTAAAAATGTCATCTGTCCAGCCTTTTGAATTTGAACCGGAATGTGACATTAACAAGAACAACCAGATTGAAAAGAAAACAGTGAAACATGCCCATGAAATTCACTAAAGCCCAACACAACATCTTCAGTCATATTTTATCCAAACTTCAGAAATATTAATATTACTAACATCTAAGACATTAGGAAGCTGCAACTACTTTGAAGTACTAGTTGAAAGCCAACTTTGTTAACTCAGAGAGGGAAAAGAACGTGGCATGAGCTTCAAAACATAAAAGACCACCCTGGAAGACGGGTGACAGAGCAGAGAGGGAGTAACTGCTGTGACTAAATATGACATTTGAAACCACATCAAATCCATTTTTAACCTCGTTGAGGCTTTAGTGACAGCAGTCCAAGTGAAAATGACCACACCCTTCATTTATCTGTAAATCTAGTCATTCATCCCTAGAAACAGCAGCTTCCTGTAGGGGAGCAGCGAGCAACCATGATATTTTGAATGCATGAGTCTAGCTGCAATGTTAATTCTTCTGTAAGTATAAATAGGGAAGAAAAATATGTGTAAAATAGAGACATCACAATCACAGACTGTCAATAATATAAACAGCGTATGCTATTAAAGAGGATTAAGCCATTCCATCCACCATAAAAAAATTTTTTTTCATTGTTTGATTGCTAGTTTGTTAAAATGTATGTTAGCAGGATCACAAAAAAACTACTTGACAGATTTTCATAAAACCCAGTAAAGGGGTTTTGCAGGAATCCCACAAATTTGATGGAATTGATCAACATACAGGGATGCTTTTGATTTTGTTCCTAGCTTTTCTGAATATTGCCAGAGAGGGCTTCTGATTATTTATTTAAATTAGTCAAAATGATTTGACGGATGACATGGACATGTAGAAATGGTAGGACATGAGCCAAGGAGGAAACTAGACAATTTTGGAGTGTACCCACATTAAGGTAGATGATCCATTAACTTTTTCTGCTTCCTTTGATATTGCAACTTTTTCCACATTTCTGTAAAGCATTAACTGGGTGAAATCGTGTGTCAGGCCTCATAGAAGGAACCATTGAATTTAGGAGTAGATCCAGATATAAGGGTGGATCACAGTTCATTATACTATACTGTTTTAGAAAAGGGTAAATCATTTTAGAGAACAGTAGTTTGGGTTATAGCAAGAGGTAGTGAGTCATAAAGTGCAACCCTGTGGCAAATCGGTGTGCATTTGTAGCTTTTGGACAACAATGGAACTGTGCAGCTCAGAGTCAGGGTTTGAAGACAAGATAATACAGATATCACATGCAATAAGTTTGGTAAAATATTTTGTATCACTTGTATTGAATTGTATTTAGTGTGTTACACTGAATAACCTTTTTAATAGAAACTATAGCCTGTCTTGAATTACTTCTCAAAGAGTCAATTTAATCTAGACATTGCAAAGGAATGCTTACTGTCTGTAGCCTTACTTGTTTTAAATTAAATTTAAAGCTTTTCCAGGTAGGCTGACATACTAAGTGCATATTTCAAACATCATGGTGTGTTTCTCGAGAACAATACCTGTACTGTATGTAATACATCGACACACAAAAACCATAGAGCTAAGGAGAGTGTCTATATGAGTATTAATTGCAAGAGAGCTGTGAAAAAGTGAAAAGGATGCTGCTCATTTTTCTGTTGGTCCAACAACGGTCTCTGCAGTGACACTTTTGGCTCTCTCCACTCCACTGAAGTGCCATCTTGCCCTATATCTAAAGGACTTTGCTTTGTTAGCGGGTCTTTTTAAGTGGTCTAAAACCAACCACTAGTATCTCTGTGCTTGAAGAGCTAGCTTAGATCCTGGAGGACATGATTCTGTCTGCTCTCCATAGGGTGATAGTTAGATGTTAAACCTCCACTCTCACGTGAGATGCAGCCAATATCACAACAAGGCCAAGGTTATATCCCCAAAAAGCCCCCAATGCACTGTGTTGTACAAGCAATCCCCCTCATTGACCTCCTCAAATTAAGTGAGAAGATATGTGCAAAAAACAGTGTTTTTCGTTAAAATAAAAACTCTCCCTAGTGAGTAAAACACGAACTTTTAGAGTAAAATGTGATAAATGCAAGACAGATCTCTTCAAGTTGCTTATATGCACCGATTGGGATAATCAACGCAAAAAAAGCACATGGGTCCCCAGCTCCCCTCAAATGAGCATCAAAGGAATCAAAGAAACAGAGCACTCAGAGAGCACAAACCTCCACAAAGGCACAACAGTATGTTAGGTTAAGGGAGAAATTCATGCAGATTTCTCCATCAATGTCTGAATTATTGCCAGTCTCTTAACATACTGACAACTCCAACAAATTCTCTGAGTATGTCTCAAATAATCTGTTGCCGGCCGTTACCTGCGCCATCCATTTCAGCATCTCTGTTCAGCCCACTGAGTACCCAGCTCTGTGAACTGAAAGCGTCTCCAAATTGGGAAGAAGAATGGGGGCCCAGGAGCTCTTACCCTCTGAGTAAAAGTCGAGATCAACAGCCTTCTAACATGGAAGGTAAATGGTTGTACATTTGCGATGTTGATCTATAGTTTGAGAAGCGATGCTAGACCCTCATACAAAACACTCACTCTCGGATAATGCTGTGTTATACTTCATACTTCTTTTGTTTACAATACGTCATCTAATAACCTTTATTTTACTCAGCTTAAATGCCTTAGTCAGCTTAAACAGACTAAGGCATTATAGTAAAGCATCTTTGTTATGGCAATGTGGCAGGATCTCTGTGTGAAAGGTTTAATAAAGTTTTGAGAGACAACAAATATTTCGGCCATTGTACAACAAATCTCAGTTTATGTCCCTCAGGGTAGAGAAAGGTTTGCACTCTTCTCTATTGCAGCCCTGCTTTGTATTTAAGGGGCGGTTTACACAACAATTTTTCATAAAATTGTATCCTATTGGTGTGTTTTCTTCTTTGTTTACGCAGCAACATTGTTTAGGTGGATTCAAACTTCTAGCTTTTGAAACCTTATTTCAGAGTGTAATGTTTTGAAAATGCCACTATTACTGTTTGCATGTCAGCTGGTAGAAGAGGATTCTCCTAAAAACAGTGATGCTATCGCCCCACTTCATTCATAGCCACTCAATCTGCAGAAAAAACAACATCAAAAACAATGCCGGACTATTGAGCTTTGCTGGTACTGCAGACTCTGCTGGGTTCATGAAAGCTCCTTCAGCAAAATGTCAAGTGAACATTTGCCATCATCTCTGATATTTTCTACTAACCTCACAGTATAGGAAACCGTTGATTTTAAAAACCTGCACTACAGACCTGGGAAACATTCTATGGCATTTTTATTTGTCTTTGTGAATTTGTGTGCAAGTATCAATTTCACAATACTGGAGTATTAGATGCTTTAAAACGCAAAGGAAAAACTTTTCTGTTTTTACCAGAACTGTTGTCATGTAAACAAACCGGTTCTTCGGATGAGAAGAATTTATTTACAGATTAATCAAGACCCTTGTGATGCAGTAACGTTGTTATAAGGACCAAGGGAGGATATGGGTCTACTGTGAGATTATTACCATGGGCCATCTCTAAGGTTTTCCAATAACTAACAGCATAACCACATCCAACCATGAGCTGTATGAACCACTACAATCTGGATTCAGACCTCACAACAGCACAGAGACTGCCCATCAAAATCAAAAACGACCTCGTCATAGTAGCAGATTCCGGCCATATCTCCATCCTCATCCTCCTTGACATCTCGGCAGCTTTTGATACAGTCTCCCACTCCATCCTCCTTAATCTCCTAACCGACCACTTAGGAACAGCCCTCTCCTGGTTTGAATCTTATCTTTCCAACAGAAAAAAATTCATCACTGTAAGTGACTCCAGCTCCTCCCCAGCCCCAGTCAACCAAGTCGTCCCTCAAGGTTCTGTGCTTGGACCCCTCCTCTTCACCATCTACATGCTCCCCTTTGGTCAGATTATCAGCCATCACGGTCTCAGTTTCCACTCCTACGCCAACGACACACAGCTCTACATCAGCACCAAGACATCCACCCACCTCCCTCCCCAGTCCCTAGTCAAATGCCTAGAGGAAATCAAAACATGGATGTCGTATAACTTCCTCAAACTAAACAGCAGCAAAATAGAGCTCATGGTGGTGGCCCCTAAGGCACTGTACCGGAAGGTTGGAGATCTCCTCCTAGACGTGGCTGGTTGCTCCATCTGCCCATCTTCCGAGGTCTGCAACCTAGGCGTCATCCTGGACTCCACCCTTTCATTTCAATCACACATCAAAATCTGCCTTCTACCACCTCAAGAACATCTCTCGTCTGGACCGGCTCCAGTATGTCCAAAACTCAGCAGCCAGGGTTCTCAACCGCACCAGGCCCTGGCAGCACATCATCCCCACACTCATCCACCTTCACTGACTTCCTATCAAATCACTCATCAACAACAAACTCCTCCTACTCACTTACAAATCCCTCCATGCCCTTGCCCCCAGTACCTAACCGACCTTCTCCACCCCTACACTCCTTCTTTGAGGCTTCGCTCCTCCGACACTGGTCTGGTGCCCTTACCAATGCTGCCAGAGGACACAGGCACACCACCGGTGGCAGGAGGGACCCGAAGGGGCACTCCACGGCCGCTGCCTAAAATGTATCTATAATAACATGATATTACTCTACAAGCTGTATTCAGTGTGGATTTAATATCCTTTCATTTTCAGAAATATTATTTAACATCAAACTAAATAAAAAAAACATTGCCTTTTCTCAGATTTCAGGCCAACTCAAAGTCATTGCATATCCAAACTTCAAAGCTGATTTTTCATTGCTCAGTGTTGAAAATTATTTTGGGGGCAGCTGGACCATGCTAGAAATCTTGGATTCACTAAAATAACAGGCTCTCTGATTTGAGTAGGACTGGGTTTTTTCAGCCTTGTGACTGCTGTCTGGTCACCTCAGCAAAAGAGATCAAGAAAATTAAACCAAGCATTTCTCTGGCAGAATACACTAAAATTCTAAGCAACACAAACAATGATACATTATTAATTTCCTGTTATGATGACAATATCTTTTTTAGGATTAAATTAATCTGCCAAATATTGTCTGTTCCTCTGCAGTGCTTACCTCGCTTCTGCGTCCCGTTGTTATGCATTTAAACGCCTTTGGTTACAAAGAAGAGTGTGGAGTGACTGTGTGTATGTATATGTGTTCCTATGTAGAAGAGGGGGTATAGTTTTCTGATTTCTGATTTTTGCTGGTCCATATTACCATTTGAAATGCTGACAGAAATGCATACAAGTACTATCCTGTTTTGGACGTGTCAGTCATTACAAGTCAGGATCTGGATGGATCATATCACATAAAACAGTGTACAGCAACAGATGTGACATCAAGCCAGAACAGAACGGATTATGCACAGGATGATCAATAACAAAAAAAATGTTTGTGGGCATCATTTTATATCAGTTTGTATGACTATAGTGAATAAAATACATAAAATATTTAGAGAAAAAAATCATACCCCACAATGTAGAGTGAGTACAGTCAGCCATTCCACTTCTTCCATGAAGATACACCCAAGGTTCTTGGGGCTTAATCTCCCACTTAAAATATTAACAAACACAAATGTGAATTTTTTTATCTTACAATCTTGTCCACAATTAAAAATATGAATAGGCTTTTCATGAATTTAAATGCTCATGGAAAGTTATGTGTAAACTATCCCAGGATGCCAATTGGATGCTTGCTGACCAGCCATCCATTGCACAGATAACATGGATATGGTGAAATGCAAGTCCTGCCTTTGTATCCAAGCATGGTCATTTACCAATCCTGGGTCTTGGTGTAAGGTTTGGGCCTCATCTACACAAAAATGGATGTTCTAAGACCAGAGCAGTTCTGTGCTCATACAATAATATTGTGAATAGGATTCTGATGCACAGTGATCCACAAAAATGACTGAAAATGCTCTAGTATGCCAGATCAGTAGTTAGTAGTGTAACTTTTCAAAATCAACACCAAAAAACAACACCATGCGCCTGCGAATGAAATATAATTTGTGTTAGTTATTGTTTTGACTCGTTCTAGTTATTAAGCAGAAAACGTGCTAGACCTGCCCGACATTAGACCGTATCAACGCTCCAACAGTACCAGTTACGTTTTCAAGGATAACATTCTGGAACCCAGTTTCAAAAGTTTGTGTTTTTAGGCCCCCCAAATATTGCTTTCATATGAACAAAAAACCCAAAGTTCAACACAATTGCCATGCCAAAGCTGTTGTCATGCGAACGGCCGTTTGGTCACATGTTCTGAATACTGATTGACAGTTATACACTTATTAGGAAAATATACTTCATTTGTTACATCAATTCTGCACTTGTTACCTGCTTTTGATCGATTGCAGAAGAGCATTAGGCAGCCCTGTATACTTACTTAACTTCAGCCGCTGGCTTCTGCCTCCTACTGCTAAAGACAGTGTGGGTCTTGACATCACTTCCTTTGTCTTTGATGAATGTTGGATTTAATTAGTATGGTAAAAACAAACCCGAATTGCCTCATGCATCTGGTAACGATATGTAAAATGACAAGATTCTTACCAATAGTTGATGGTTGGGGGCGTTATTTCAGGCTTCATTCACCATGGAGAAATGATGGAGAGGCATATCTAGTCAAGTTAGCCAGATTCCGTAACCGGAAACGGTCTGATTAGCCTTTAAAATAAAATACTAAATTTGGAAAGAGAAGGATATGTACATGTTTCTAACTTTTTATTTTACATAAGAAACATACTGTGAAAAACAATATGAAAGAACTTCATTTACTGGTTTCGTATAGCTATTCGGTGACTATTTTATTTAATTTCTAATACACTCGGCAGACATCGTGTTCAACGTAGGTTAACTTTACGCACATCAGATGAGCAGAGCGTCAAACTATTGGTAACCATTGGATTACTTTGCTGAGGGAATTCTTCACTGGGGCTGATATACGTTTCCTTAACTTTGGGGACAGGATGAAATCGTTGTAGTTTCTGGCTCGCCTCTGAGTCCCGGAGCTCGCGCTTACCTGTGGAGCAAATGTGTCAACGGGCAGGAAACGGTTTCGTCTTGCGCTGTGTTTTGATGACTAGCCGTGGTCGCTAGCAGCTTAGCTAGGTGTAACGGGAAAGAAGGCGATAATTAGCTTCCAAGGCGGCTTCTTGGTCGTTTGTAATAGACTGTTTGCTGTCTCTCAACACCGCTGATAAGACCCGTTGAAGGATAAAGTGTTTGATATAACGGTGAGGTGAGTGTTGCACAGTTAACCTAGTTTCACATGTGAAGTCGTTAGCCTAGCAGTCGAATCATTCCGGATCCGACTATTCGCTGGATTCAGATACATTCCATCAAATATTCAATTTTTACAATATGATTATTTCAGTAACGGCATCTGGTGCTGTGCCTTATTGTGGTTTATTTAAACCGTGTCGTTCGTACGGTTTATTTGGATGTAATGTCATCTCCACATACTTCACTGTTTCCCAAACATTAATTCATATTTTCTTGTCAAACATCCCAAGTTAGCTTGTCACGTCAGTAAGTAGTCGTCAACGTGCCGTGCTTGCAGCAGAAGCGCTGGTACCGGAGTCTGCTAAATTTCTTCGACGTGGAGAAAGTGATAGTGATTAAATTTGGATGGATTTACATCTAATAGCTAAAGTCTGCAATAACAGTAAACTGTTACACGATCATAGCATCTTGTTATTGGAGATTTACCTTTGACTCGGCGTTGAATTATGTTGGGAATCAACGAGGACTTACAGTTTGACTGTTGCTTTATTTAATTTTAAATTTTCTGTCATTTACAGGAAGATGTCTTTAAACCCATCGGATTTCTCCCCCATCCCTTTCGGAAATATGGAATAACATTCATCATGCGTAAATCAGACCTCAAGCCCTGCTGCAGAGATTCGGCGTCTGTGAATATGGATTTATCAGGCAGCTTTTAAAGACCAGCAGTCAGTACTCGGTGTGCTGTTTCTTCCTTCAATGTGCTTACCGTTAAATATTTAACATGCATCTACAGCGGTTTGATATGTTCAAATACCGGTAAATATTAACGCAAATTCGTTCGGTGGGAGCCCAAAGAAGGAAGTCCAGAACAGGATAGGTGCACAGAAACTACCCTTTCCCAAAGAAACATGGCCTCGGTTTGGAAGAGACTGCAACGCGTGGGGAAGCATGCCTCCAAATTCCAGTTCGTGGCTTCCTATCAGGAACTGATAGTGGAATGCACTAAGAAATGGTGAGTTTTGGGGGGGAATAACTGTCGCGCTGCTGTCGGCCCAAATGACTGCTGTCATTTAAGCCCCAGGAAAACTGTTTCTCTGTCTGTGATGGAATGCCTAGCTCGTTTCTGTTGGCCATAATTTACACACACGGAATACAGTCTTGGTGTGCAGGCATGTCTGCAGCTGGGAGGGGCCGGCTGCCTTGTGAAATTGCTGTTTTTTTTTCTTTCTTATGCACCAATGTTGAATTTGTTTGGTTTGAGCAATGAGCAGGCAGGCAGAAAGGTTTCCTTTCAAGCAAAAAGGCTGCATTTAATCCAACCTTGCTCTACTGAAATTCCCTTGTCAAACCACTAAAACCTTAGCAGGTTTTGGAAAGCTGTTGGATATCAGACCTGACATCTGGCCCAAGTGATCTTGAAGCAGAACAAACAATAGTTTGGATGTATTTTTCTTTTCAATTCACAATTATCAGAAGCTTATTTGCAATGTCATTAATGGATGTATAGACAAATGTCTACAGTGACTGCAATAAATAATAACTGAACTGCCAACTCGAAAAAAATTACTTTTGTCACCTTTTTAGTTGTAGGAATTTATCTGTATGCACTTCTTGTCACTAGCTGTCAATGTGTTTTGCTAAATAAGAAGTTTTTGTTTGTTCAGAGTAATATGAAGCAATTGAAGAAATACTTTATCAACACTAAGACAATTGCATTCATTAATAAGTTTCAAAATGCAAATATTATCACAATATTGGCAGCTATAATGTACAACAATAACATACATTTTGTTTTAAATGGACAGTTAATCTTATAATTACAAATTGATATTCTCTCTTACCGGAAGTGCCAGTAAAAGCTGCCTGTAAAGACTCTTTTTCTATCGACTATTTTATCGATTAATCAATTAATCCAAACAATCAATTTTCTCCCAAAAAATCTTAAATTCACATTGAATTTTTTGATTAAATTTATTATGACAAATATTGCATAAAAGTAATTTGTAGACACAGGTCTACATAATCAAGCGCAAATTTCAAACTTACTTTATGCCCCAATCGCACAGGATTATTACCTCGGGACCTGTGGTAATTTGTAATAATGCAAAGGATGTCTGCGATATTAATCCTGTGTGAATGCGCCGTGCCTGTAATTTGTAAGGTATAATATCACCGCAAATAAGCTACCACAATTCGGCAAACTCAGTGGTCAGGCGATCATTTGCGGGGAGAATTCATAATAATTGTTTCATTTCTGCTTTTCCTTTCTCTTTCCCGATCAAATAATGACAGCTGTGATGGATATAATGTAATACTGTTTTGAATTGTGCGTTCGAAATGTCGATGATCAATGTGTTCAGCATTTCATTAGTTCTTGCAGATAGCTGTGTTCATCATTAACACACAAGCCGAGTTTTATACCACAAAGAGTTGTCAAAGAAGGGGGTTTGATGTGACATTGTCTCCAGGGCGCTCTGCACCCACTGCTGAGGCAGTTTCGGGAGTCTTGGGTATACGGGGTGCGCATTGGACCCAAGGAAAAGGGCAGTCGCACTCCGCGTGCTGTGGTGTAAGAGTTCCAGAGGGTTTGCCTGGGGATGTCCAAACCGCCGTTGATCTCCACCTGCCCACCCGTCTGTCCGCCCTCCAGAACCGCTGCCCTTGTCCCGCAAACACACCCTTAGACGCTGACACTGGTTGCAATAGTGGGTGTTACGCAGTGCCTTGACATATTGTGGGGGGGGTCAGTAAATTCAAATAAAATACAGACGTTCGGTTACTACGTATGGGATAAGGGAAGTCAGTATTTTACTTGAATTTACTTACATTATCCCCAACTGTCGTACCCAACCCTCCAGTGTCTCACGTGCCTGCCTCAGAGATGGGCGCGGAGCACCCTGGTGTCGCACCAAACCCCCTTCTGTTACAACTCTTAACGGTGGATCACTCGGCTGTGTTGATGAGTAAGAACTAGCGACAATAATCAATTTGAAAATTAGGACAGATTGATCATGGTCACTCCAAGCACATGGTTCAAAACAGTATTTCATTATATCCACTGCAGCTGGCAAAATTAGATCGGGAAAGAGGCAGAAAAAGCGGGCAGAGGAAACAATATAAACAAAAGTACTATTCTAGGGTAACTTAGGGTAGGGTACAAAGCTCCTTCTTGTGTTCTGCTTACCTATAGTAGTCCCATACTATTGAAGCCTTTGGTCGTGAAAAACTTTCAGTTTCAAATAAGTCAGACTCTGTTGCTGTCTTCATTTTTACAGTTGGTAGAACAGCTCAGCCGATCAATGACTGGAGGCAAAAAACGACTGATGTCATGCTGTAGCACGTGATGAAGTACGTGGTGGTGTTGCAGGAAAAAAGCTTTACAGTGTATTTAAAGACACACCTCGACATAAAAATTGAGGTTGACGAAGAAATTTGTCGATTCATCGATTTATTTCGACTAGTCGAGGCAGCCTTAGTCCTAGTTGTTCACCTTGATTGATGTGTTTTTAGTTGCCTAGTTTTGAAAATACCAACTATTGGAATGTTTGCCTTCTCCTGAATGTAGCTGGGGGCAGTGAGATTGCCTAGTGGTTGGCACTGTTGCCTCACAGAAACCATGTGTGCGTTCCACTTTTGTGCTCCTTGTTCCTCCTACAGTTCAAAATCTGCAAGTGGGAATGAACATGAGTGAAAAAGGGTCTCTATATGTAGGCCCTGTGATTAACTGCCGTTTTGTCCAGTGTATACCTCTTTCTTTCCCCTAATGGCAGCTGGGATAGGCACCAGCGAGACCCTGCACAGGATAAGTGGTCACAGAAAATGGGGGAAAGAATATAATGGATTAGATGGCACTAGGTATTTGGTGCCATAAGGTCCAATAGTTCAGAAACTCAAAAACATTGCATATTTCTAGAAAGCATGTAACTTGTTGTGAAGTTTAGTGTCAAAACATTTTTTTAAATTGAACTATATATCCACCAACTGTATCACTGCATTATACAAAATGTCCATGTACTTAAAGTAAACTAAAGCTGCTTGTCCATGAGTATGTGCAAATTAATTAGCTGGTATCACCAAAATGTGGCTACTTGCACCAAAATAATGATGATGGCTAAATACTTCTACGGGTAATAAGAAAAATAGTTTTCTGCCAGAACTTTCCCCATATATAGATAATTAAAGTTTTTGTTGCAGAATATGTCTAGCCCAAAGACATATTTGTTGTAACGAATGAAGGAACAATATACACTGCGAGGAGATAGAAGAGCTAGCTAACTACATCTGAATAAATTGTGGAGGTAAGTTATTGTGTTAGGTTCATGTGATTTAATGGGGGAAAATTGGGCTTCTGTTTGTTCTACAGCAAACCTATAGAACAAATACAAATATTCCTCAATTACTCTGTAGGCATCACGCATATAATCCCTACAGACACGGATTCAAAATCGGCTTGTTGTAGGTGCGACTAGCCCAGCCTCAAATAGCTTACACCTGGGACAGATGTTAACCTGTTGAAGAATGGAATGACAAAAATGCACATCTCTTCCCAGAGCAAAGGGTGGGTGGGCTCAGCTCACAGTTAGCACTACGCTTTGTTTTTCAATCTGACCAGGGATTTTTTTTATCTTGGTCGATGCAATAAATATTTGAGGTTGCTTAATTTACTTTTAATCTGTTTAATATCTTAGATTTTTGTTAAATGTGATAATCACATACGGTAAAATCTAAATCAAGCAAACTTTCGTGCTTGATTTATATTATTTTGAAATACTATTCAACACTAATTTACTTTTGTCTCCGTTTGAGAGTTAGATCATGTCCAATCCATGTTATCATTTGACAGTCACCAGTGTATGATGCTACCACTCATCTGAATGGTTGGCGTTTCCGTATTAAGTAGAATTTAAATAACTTCTAATGCATGAAGATACATCCTAACCACATCTGAGAGTGTTGTCTCAGGGTCTCTTTTTGGCTTTGAGTGAGTGTGTACATGTGAATGCGCCTAGCTCAAATTGTAAAGAAAGTGTTGGCGCACAGTTTCAGTCTTCCTTGCACATCATCAGTACGGTATGTTATTGTTACAGTGGAAAATTTCCATCTATGCAGACTGGAAGCATTCCCATTAAACAAAAACAGATCCCAGATCTTGAAGCCTTAAGAAGTGATTTTTGAAAACCCTTCTTTTTGGAAATGTGCAACAGGATGAAAGATTTAACACTTGTTTGTCTAAATGTTCTGATGAATGTTTGCCTTTACGCAAGGATATTTGTAGGTAAGAGGTCAAAGGTCTATTCTGCTGTTTGTGGTTTTGATGCAGGGTTCCCATGCCTTAGGGATGGGGTATATTTGATTGGAATGACTTTTTAAAAGAACTTGTCTGGCACTGGTAGACATAGAACATGTTTATAGTTGTTCTGAATGATCACTCATGAAAGCTGAGTAAAGTATTAGCAAGAGACAAAGTAGAGTTAATTAATATGGTAATAAGTGTATTCAATTTCAGACAATGTGATACCACGCCTTACAGACAAGGTGTGCAGAATGGCGTGTAAAAGTAACCAGCTACAATCAAGCGTTCTGTTATTAAATGTCCGCAGATCGACTACATTTAAAGTCTTGACCAGATTTTATGTTTGTCTTCTTTTATTTTAATTTGTATAGTAGTTGATCTGTCTCTGTGATAATATGATTGTTTACATTTTTTTTCTACATTACTGTAGAAAAAAGCAGTGTGGTAATATGAAATGAAAGAATTATGGTCTTGAACCGAAGGCTTCTGTTATACATTAGACATGGTTCATTTGAGGAATATGACATTATGTCATATTATGTCATTTGTGTAGTGAGTGTGTGGTTGAGTGACAGAGAACGCTGAGCAGCAGAAGTGCATAGGTTGTTACTCTAGCTTTATATATAGACTATGGGCTATAGTGTGTCAGTTAATAAAGCGTCTGTAGACCGTATAAAACATCAAGTCTAAACTAAGCAAGAAAGGCTTATGGTACATTTTTGCTGCTCATGTTGACTCTGGTGAAATCATATCCCTTCCAGAAGCATTGTAAACCAGCCGTGAACTTCAGCGTCTTCTCTGAGACTTTTTAAAATAAATTCAGAAATAATTAATTAGATACTGAATGTTTTCAGTCATTATCTATCCATTTTATGTGTTGGAAACACTTTCACTGGGTGTTTTTTTTTTTTTGTTGTTGGCTTCATGCAGTCAAACCAACAGACCATGGTGTCTTATCTCTTGACCAATCATAGGCTGCAATCTTTTTTGACCAATCAAAGATTCCTGTCCTGACTGGATCTATGGGAGTGTTCTGATCTCAAATAAACTGTGCAATATTATAACATGGGCTTCCTCCTTGAAAATGTAACAGTGACCTTAATAAACTCGGGCTTGTTTTTGACGCCAATAAGATATTGTTCATCCCAAACGCTTTTTCATTATTCCTCCTGTTCACTCTCTGCTCTCCGTCATTCTTTCAATGTATGTTGATATTCAATTTTGTATCTACAATATGACAGATAGGTCATGTATGCCTTTTCAAATTTGAACAGAACTGATGGCTCTTAATAATTGTCTTCTTTGTTGATACTGGGGACTTGAGTATGTGTGCTTATCCTGGCTTATTCTGTGATTGTAGCGTTGCTTTTGATTTAACTGTGTTGATTGTGTATCCCTTGCGATACAGCTCACAGCATTTCATCTTCCCCGCATCTGGTTCTGCAATTGCTTCCTTGCACCAAACCCACTACTGACACTGTCATCTGGGATCTCTCGCACCATCATTAACACTTGCCCGCAACTCTTGTTTCAGATAGTGTCACTTTAACTGTTTTGCAGTGTAATGCCCCCAAATGCTATCGTTCTGTGCTATTATTTTGGATAGATACAGGCATTTACACACACCCTCCCATACGCCAAGAGGCCGGAAACATTGTATTTCTGTGAAGCAGTCAAGCTCACAGCTTCAACTAAAGTAGGGTAAAAAAGGAAGAAGAAGAAATGAAAATGTAAAGATTACCATGTTAGATAACTAGAGCTTCAGGGTACCATGTTAGATAACTAGAGTTTCACAATAGCCCAGCCGATTGATCGGTGCATGGAGGTTTATTTTTATATCATCGGTGACCGGCCAAGTTGCCTCAGTATGGCTGATTCCGTGCCAGTTACATGCAGGCTCCACACGATGGTTCAAGAAGCTAATGTTGGCGAAGCTAATGTTAGGGTACGGTTGGTCAGATGGGATTTATTTTACTCAACAAATAGGAGGGGTGTAATTACCTTAATACATAATAACATTCCGTTTACTGTCACAGCCTCAAATAAAAATACAGGAGGAAGAATTGTATGCTATAAAAGAATAAAGCATTAAGAAAATCAATCAAGATCAAGATGAGATGTTTTATGCTTATGCATCCTTATATAGTCAGATTGCCTATATGGACTGTATTGATATCATTTTAGGGAGCGATTTTAACTCTACCTTATGCTCAACGATGGATTGACTTCCATCGCACACTAGAGTATCGATACCCGGCGGAAGCCCAGCCGGTCTCGGACGTTAAAACCGAAGGCTCACCAGGTTGGGAACAGGCTCAATCAATGGCTCTCGGACTTGAGCCGCGTTTGGACATATATTTAGCAATTATGTTCTATTTTAGATCGTGCTCTATCACTTCAGGTATAGCTGAAGTCGTATTTAGTCACTCTAGCCAATATACCATGATGCTTTCATGATATAGTAGGGGAAAACCGAGTGTAATGATAACAAAAAGAAAAGCATGTCTGTCTCTGAATTGGCGTATGAAACCTTTCAGTATTGGATGTGTTTTTACGTGACATTTCAATGAGCCCCTGAAAGCAGCACAGGCTATGTGTTACTTTATTAGAGAGAAATCCTCATGTAGTAGCCGAGTATGATGGGTTATAATACCAGCTATAAACCCGCTTAACGTGCCAGGCCTATCTTGTAAGAGTGAGTTGAAACACAACTCGCTGGTCCCTTTAACCTATGAATTACAATGCCGCAAAATCATTGCACTTCGAATCAGAGATTGCATATATACGTCAGAAAAGAGATTGAAATCTTTTTAGAATTAATCCCCCGGCCCTAATTAATATTGTCACTTAACATCCAGTGCTCTTTGTTTGACTTCCTTAACAACATAATGACTTTTCATTGACACCGTCTGTGGTATGCATGGTTTTGCATTTTATCCTGACAATTGGAAACCCAATAAAAGCTGGTCTTTAAACAACCTGGTGCATATTTTGACAAAAAATAGATAAAGCTTTAGTTTGTTTTTATCAATTGGCTATATTTTATCGGTGTATCAACCATTAAACTTAAATTTGCCCTATCCTTTTTGTTTGGGCTTCTAACTCTCTCCTTGTATACATAGGTGGTCAAAGGTCATTATAATACATTTGAAGTAGTTTCTTCCTCCTTCCTACATGAAATTCATAGATGCAGCAACTTTCTGACACACCCTTTACCCTTTCATCTACGCAAGTAGATAGTGCTTTACCACAAGCAAATTTAAACTTCCAACTTTAGTCATGTGCAAACTTCATTTTAATGTTTATGTTTTAAGTGTAATCTGTTCCCTGAGTTCTGCAAATACCAAAATTGTTAATGATACAAACCCATTTCAGCTGTGTCTTACTGTCTTCCTTCCTTTCTCATATCCATCTGATGGAACAGATTCAGTCTCACTCTTCAGTCTCTTGCCTTTCTTGACAAGCATGAGATTGTCATTGAATGAAACTTTGTGTAGTAGTGCTGATCACAAGTTTTCTAATGATACAATATTAAATGTATTGCTTGGACAACAATATATTTGCTGAATATTGCTGATATTGAAAAGCCTACCACTAATTGATTTTGATTCAGTTCAGGGGACTTCAAACAGTATATGGTAGGACTTGATGATGAAAATCGGAATCAAAACCTTTTTTTTGTGCTTTGAATATAGATTACAATATGTTTTTCAATGTTGTCGCTCTTAACTACCTGATGGAGATTCAATAAAATCGGCAAAATATATGATGATCCAATATACTGAACCAGCACATCAAGTCTCATTGAGCATGCCTGGGTCTGGCTCCCGACTGCATAACAGAAATGCTGACCCCGTATGAGCCAGAGCCTTAAATCCTCAGACGAGGCTCTTCTGGTTGTTCCAGAGTTGAGGCTTAATTCTAAAGGTGACCCGGCCTTTGCCATTAGGGCCCCTCGCCTATCAGACAACCTGCCTGAGGAAATAAGGCTTGCAGAATCAGAGACTTTTTTTTTTTAAATCAATTCTAAAAATTCACTTTTTCAGACTTGCTTTCATGTGATGTCACTTTTATTGTCTCTTTTATTGTCTTTGATGGAGCATTTTATTGCTCTTATGTCTTTTAATTCTTCCACTAATTTTCTCTTTACTTTTCACTGTTATCTTTTAAATGACAATATACACTGTTTTTTTTTTTGTATCTGCCTTAACATTATTTTTTGCCCTTGCTTTGTTTTCAAAGCAGTTTGTAAACTCTGTTTTAAGTACTATATAAATAAGGTTATTATTATAGCTCCGACTTAGCTACAGTATATAACTTTGCTGTGTTTAAGCTAAACGAGCTAGCTAAGCTAAGCGTCCTAGCGTCTGAATCAACTCTGCAGCAGAGAACGGACACTATTTTGAACAGCCACGATAAATAAACAGCCTTACTACTGAGTACCTCCAGGTGACAGCAAAAATACTCTTCTAACATGTCGGAGCTCCTCCAGCATGCGGCTGCAGTTAGGTACTTGGCAAAAAACCACAACTCCCATAATCCCTCATGCACAGATACACAATACCCATTAATCTAGTGACAGAGAGTTGCAACTCAACTCACTAGCTGTGGTGCAGCATTTACTTTGAATAAAAAATGTTGCAGAATCGTTTTACTTCAGAAATAAGATTGCATTTACGTCTGAATTGAGATCGCAAAGTATTTAGGCATAGGTTATACTTATGCTGACACTTGGTAGATGCCGCTTCCGTTAGTATATTTGTAGTGCTACTAGATGTATACTCGATTGCAGTTGCATAATGTCGGTATAAAGCTTCAGTACGGTCAACGTCTATGACTGCAAAACCGAAGTGTTCCCACACAGTAGACTTAAATGATGAGGGAGTGTATTCAAACTCCTAGTTGAAAGCTGTCACCATGATGACTAGCCTCCTGACCTGACTGAACTAGCAATATCCGGTACTTCGCAAAAAGTATCCCCTGGAATTTGAGCCTCATACACACCCAAATAAGTTCTGCACATGCACTGACTGCATTCATTGGGTACACATGCTCGCTGAACCGAAAGGCCTGTAACGGAAACTTTTTGGTTCGAATACATGTACCACTATACCATTAATTTGAATGATTTTATTAATGCGCCTGGATGGTCGTCGTTGGCGCTGTCAGAAAAATACGGGTCGCAAAATAAAAAAATTATTTCTTTTGCGAGCGTTTTAGTCACCCTGCTATCAACCCCTGCTGAACATGAGCAGTATCAAAATGTGTGAAGAAGCCTGTTGTTATCATAGCGCATCACATTCAGTATTTTGGGGGACAAAATAAAAGGATTGTGTTTCTCTTTGTTTGTGGGACAATATTTTGTTGGACAATAGCGTCTTTATTTGAGGCTCTCTCCGAGAGGCTGAAATTGTTGCCTGTTATTCGTTTGATTATTCCCTCTCTTTTACATGGACAGTCATTGTTTCCCAGAATGGCTGCTTTGCTCTTGTTTACCAGAAGTCTTTGACAAAAGAGCCCACATACATATATAAACCCAGTGTTGGACAGATTCATCTCATACCCATTCATACAGTGATATTACCACAGATACTAGAACCTGTTGACTGTTTTTTTGCCTTGTCATTCAGTATGTTATACTCTGTCTGGTAGTGAAGTGAAGTGTACAGTCGTAAAATCACTATTGTTCACCAATAACACCAAGGGGAAGAAAAAAGAAGGCAGTAAAGAGAAGATTTGGTTGATAGTGTCAATATATACTGCAAGACTCAAAGGTTTGGACACAGTTTTCTATATATACTGTATATGAGAATAAGAGATTTTTAAATTTAGTCATTCAAGAAAGTGACAAGATACTTCGCAATTGGAAAAAAAATATTTATGTAATGACACTGATTTTTAATTTCCCAAAGCATATTTTTAAACATGTCTGTATTTTAAGGGAGGTGTTTCAGTCTAATAAAGCAAATCAAATTGAAGAGAGTGATCCCTGTTTCAAAATCGCTTTTTCTTTTCTCCATTTTAAGGTCAAAGGTCAGGTTCAATTTAGCACTGGACTGTTATGGCTTCAAATTACAATCACGATTATTTCGGACTTTAACTTCAATGAGGATAAATTAATATTTGAATGATTTTGTTGTTGTTGTTTTTTTTTTATTTACAGTGCCTGCAAAGTTTCTAACACAATTTGTGAAGATAACATAGTGAAATTTTTTTTTACGGTTTCCGTGAGGTCCTGTGCAGAAAGCATGTTTCAGGGTTTTTGCATTCATTTCAGACGTATGACCATCAAGAGAATATGCTGTCTCAAGGCATCTGTTGCGCTTCTTCCATTCGTCGTCAATAGAGTGTAATGTATGTCGTTAATAAAGCTGTAATTTATTTGAGATGCACAGCCCAAACTCCCAGCAAAGTAGCAATGGGAATCATATCCATCAATATGAATGTGCATCTGCACCTGATATTTCGTTCCTTCTTCTTAAATCCTTTGGAGCCATGCACTCTTCACAAATGGCAGTGTGGTTAATGGAGATACAGGTAAAGTGAGCTTGGGTCAGGTCCTGACTGTTTGGTTTGGGTTTGGCCCAACACATACAAAAATCCATTATCCAATTTCTTTTAATTTCAGTCATTAATGTAGATAACTCAAGGTATCTGCTCACTACAAATCTGATACAGTGGCTCTTCTTTCCCCAAAATTAAAGTGGATGCCACGTTGAGTATAACTGGTGGAAATGAATTTCATACAAGGGAACATGAGGCCAAGGATTGTAAAAGCAGTCTTGGCTCTCTCCAACATGGAAAGGAAGACCATATGTTTAATGTAGATCAGTATTAATATCAGCGTTGGGACGATACTAATACAAGACATTCAGACTAAAATGTAAATAGCAAAGTTAAAGAACAAATGTTACTCTGTTGTAAAGATGATTCAAATATTTGTATGCATGGAATGACAGGCAACAAGGTCCAGACTTTTCTTAACTGATCTTGCCAGCTATTCAGCTGTTTTGTGTGTGTGTGTTTTGGATGGTTACTTAGATTTGCTATGAGTGAAGAATATCGAATAGTTCTTTTTTGATAAGGAGCAGAACATTAGCCCTTTTCAAATGTTGCAAGTTTAAACTTGATTACTGACAGGACCAGTCAAATTGTGGACAGGTGAACAGCAAACTGTGTCCAGACCCACCTTCATTATCTCATTAGGAGACTCTTGCCCCAATCTCCTGGTTTTGAGTGTATCGGCCTATGTATTCTGCAATCCAAAGAGATGCCGTGGTAGACCTGTTCCTCATGATTTATTCTAACCATGAGTGACTGTGCAGTAGTGTCTAAGTGTTGCTGGTGTGTGTGTGTGCGCAGCAGTAGGCTGATCAAAGTGTCAGGCAGCAATATACAAGCTCGGATCAGTTGAACTGATGTTCTTATTTTGTTAATGTGAAGGTTGACTGAGGCTCGGAAATATTTGGATTGATGAATGAATGCATTTGCCCTTTTTTTTTTTTTACTCGCCTGTGTTTCTTCTCTCCTTCTTCACAGGCAACCAGACAAACTGGTGGTGGTTTGGACACGCAGGAGTAGGCGGAAATCTTCCAAGGTTTGTGTTTGTTAAATGGCACTCTGAAATCAAACTGAAACTACAAAAAAGCAAACGGGTCTCAATTACAAATGTATTTATTGTTCCTTTTGTACATCTACACCGCAGTCCCACAGCTGGCAGCCAGGTATCAAGAATCCCTACAGAGGAGTGGTTGTGTGGCCTGTACCAGAGAACATCGAGATCACTGTCACGCTTTTTAAGGTAACCAACCTTTTTTATGTTTAATGTATGATAAATTAGCATAACCTTAAAGCCGAACAACGTTGGCGTGTAGATTATATTTTTATGCTGTGCAGAGATTCTGTTTATTCAAAGCAAATTTCTTTTAAAAAAAAAAGAAATATTATTGGAAATATTGTCTTAGAGCAGCGGTGCTCAAACTATCGGTCAATCCCCTCTTTGAGAGGGAGGGAATTTTCTAGTCTGTACTCCATAGCCCCAAACAAATGGTAACAAAATAGGAAAGGTTATTGAAATTACATAACAGTTTAAATCACATAATAACTCAAAATAAGACAGTAGAGAGTGAGAAAAAGTAAAGAGCTATTGCATAATCACTTTGTATGAAATAATATCAAGTTCAAAACCAAAAAAATAAAAGTGCAATTGTGTTATCACTTCACTTAACCACTTTGCTATCTATTCAAAACTGGGATGTTTATAAGCAATAAAGATGAATATTAATAATTCCGGAGAGCCACCTTGCATCGCTGTGGAAAAGCACGGCTCAATGATCAGCTTCCATCTCCTCACAAAGTGCGGAGAACAGTTACACTTTCGAAGGGTCGGGTTTTGAGGAAGTTGACCACGCTCGCAACCTCTGTAAAACCTCATTTAGTTCACGGCTGAGCTGCTTTGATGCTAGCGCTTCTCTGTCAATGACAGTTTGTTCATTACGCATTTTGTGCGGGCCTCTTGATCAGTACCTTAGATTAGATTAGATAACCTTTATTAGTCCCACAATGGGGAAATTGCAGGGTTACAGCAGCAGAGCATGTTACAGAATAAAATACAGAATAAAAAATACAGAATAACAGGGCAATATGTGCAAATAAATTAAGTTAAATTTATACTTATATAAACTATATACTTATATACTTATATTTATACTTAAGTCCTTTTCTTTTCCCTGACATGATCTGTGCACTATCAGAGCAAATGCCCATCTAGTTTTCCCATTTCAGCCCGTGTTTTTTGAGGCTTTTTGTTAGTAAAGTCATCCACTTCTATAGTAAAACGTATCTTTGAGTTTTCCCATGAGTTTTTCTGTAAGATCACCGGAGATGTTGCGTATACGTTTTGTAACTCGATCTTTTGACAGCGGGATTGCTTTCAGAATGAGAATGAGCTGGTCAGCTATCGTGTGTGATTTCTTGCACTTGGCAAGTATGCAACTTTGAGTGAAGCCATTTGTGCTTTGCTGTTCACCGATGAAGCTTTAACCATGCAAGTTTCTTGCTGGTTGGATTCTGCTTGTTTTCTTTGAAAGAAGTCGAGAGGCTTATTGATGTTAAAGGGGTGTTTTGTCTCTAAGTGTCTTCTCAAAACACACCTCTCCTCTGCGCCCAGCAGCCCCACCTTGAATCCAAAATCAAGATAAGCCTGATCATGTTTTCTTTTTCGTCCGGTTCTGTGGTTGAGTACCGTTTATCTTTTTTTCTGCTGGGGCTGCATTGCCTGTTTTCTTTGTTTTCCATGTTATGAATTTATCCATACACAGGAACATCTCCATTTACACAAGAACATCTCCATTTACACAAGAACATCTCCATTTACACAAGAACATCTCCATTTGTTTATAGCTTGTATATTTGTTTATTGCCTTGTCCATTTAATTAAAAATTATTTATATGACGTTCGTACTGTGAAAGCTTTGTTAAATGGAGTCAAATTCCTTGTATGCATATACATGGCCAATAAAGCTAATTCTGATTCTGATGTTATGCCCACTAATGTGTTTATTTGACCACCACTTCGTCAAAGCTCGTTTTTTTTATTGGTCCGCTGCAGTTCACATGGCAACGTTAAATCCTTATTTTCACTCTATAGTTCCACATTTAATTTTTCTCCCAGTCCCCTGGAACTGGTGTTGTTTTATATGTATTAATGACTCCTTTTCCTGTGTTTATTTGTTTAGTTTTGAGTGTATTATGTTTATTGTCAATAAGGAAAGACATTAATTAAGATAGTTACAAAAAGTCGCATTTCCTCCTGTTCACCACGCCCCATCTGTAATGTCTCTACTAGGCACCAGTGGAATGCGGCCCACACTTTAAGAACTGCTGTCTTAGAGAAATGAAAAATGCTCTCACCTAGTATAATACTGCAGAGATGTCTGTGAATGACAGTAGCAGACAGTGTCTGTCACTGTGCCTGCCTTACTTAACAAGCTGGGCCTCTGTGCTGACAGGCTAGCTCAGGCCTCAGTGTCTTATTTCCTCTCACTGGCTTAAATAGACCTCCTGCTACAAATTCCTACCTCTGCTTGTCGTGAGTGTTGGTAGATATTTATTTGCTTTTTTAAAAGTTATGTATAAATAATATTTAAAATTAAAGTCCAGTGAATTGCTACAAATACAAAAAAAAAAACAGTGATAAAATACTAGAAGACTGTAAGACAGTGAGCCATTGTGAAAAAAAAAATTAAGCACCGTCTCCAAACCTTTGCCGATATCCTGATTTCAGCTATTTAAAATGGGTAGGTCCAACTGTAAAAGCGTGCAAACCCTGTTTTCTGTTTAACAATGCTGTATATATTAGTGTCTCTCTATTCCCGGCCCCTTCCACTTCCTGTCCCAGAGGAAGTAATAAAGCTTATTTTGTAATCAGGCACAGCGCAAAGCTGCAGAGGACACATTTCACCCACAAACAATGGATAAAAATCTTAACTCCAAATAACATTGCTTCAAAAATCTGAAATATATATTTTTTGTCTCAGAACAGTTCTGTCATATTTCAATCACTCAAGTGAAAATGAAGTGACTTGACTATCAGCTTGTCTTGACTAAGTTGTAAATATCTACGCTAGCAAGAGCGACTTGATCATCATCATTTATTCTAGTCTAGACTGTCTAGACTGTCTTTGAGCTCTAGTTTGGTACTTTCTAGTTGCTCAATTATTTTCACCAGTCGAAACCCTTTTTTCTTGTTGTTTTCTGCCTTTATATACGTTACTTTGTATATATATATATATATATATATATATATATATATATATATATATATATATATATATATATATATATATATATATAATGTATACTCTCATCATATATATATGATTTGTTTTTAAGGTAAACTCCATCAGGGCTTGTTCTCTCATGATAAAGAGATCTACTCCACCTGTATATTGTTTATTTGAACCTGTTTTTGGAAAGGTGTGCTTAATAATTGTAGCACACAACAAGTGTGAAACAAAAAGATGATTCTGCTGATTGCAAACATGTAAATAATCTAATTGGCATTAACATATATTTCTGAAGTGAGTTAACTGAATGTTAAAACACCTGCTAGCAGTCAAAATGTCCCTATTTGACCCTGTTGCAGTGTGGTTAGCTGTGTTCAGCATTCGGCACTCTGAGTTTTGTAAGATTTATTCCAGCAGCATGCAGCTTAAAGTGAACTTTGTGAATTGCAACAACATACAGAAATGAGTGTGTGCCTTAGCCAGGCAGACTCTCTGTGTAGGTAGAATCCATCCTAAAAGAGACGACACACAGAGTATATCGGGCACTAGCCAGGTTGAGAAATCTGCAATTTCCATATCTGCAGAAGAGTTAAACGCTTGGTTAAACAGTGACCTTTTCAAATATGAGACATGAAGAAAATTAGAGAAGCTATATTAAGCAAATGTTCCTTTTATTACTGTTAAAACTTGTGGGTTTATTTGTCCAGCATGGATTTGTGGTTGTGTGTACAGTATGTACTCCTAGATGGCAATAAAGATGGTTCATGCCAGCTGGGTCTGGCTAGCTGCCTTCATTACTGTCTCCTCTCATCATCTTTATGCTAAGCAGGCAGGAAGTGAGATTATACAGAGATTCAAATAAAGCATATCTACAGAGGCAAAGTGGAGACAGGAGAAAAAACTAGATGAGAGGCAGAAAGTTAAACATTGTTAATTGTATGCAGTTGTATTTTCTCGTGTGCCGAGGTGCTGAGTTTTCTAGTGTTGTATGGTTCCTTTCAGTTCTGTTTCAAGTTTTACTGCGAATTAGTCTACCATAAACAGTTCAAACAACATTACACAAAACACATTTAGATTTTAGTAGACACAGAAATACACCCATTTGCCTGTTTATTTGATCTTAAAACATTATTCTTGCAATAAATCTTCCTTTCATGGAGCTTATTATGTTCTGTTTTGTAGAAATGACAAAAGAGCAGTTTGTGGTGTGTTTGAGATATAATGCATTAAATACAGAGGTGCTTGTATTTCAGAGAGGTGTGTCTGTTGAGACAAACAGATGGAAGCGCCCATCAGCAAAACTCAGAATAGGTCAACTGCAGCCCTAACTGCACCCCATTGAACGACCATGTAATGGAACACATAGCTGCTTTTATGCTAGCTAAGTATATCTAAGGTCTTTTTCACACCTGGTAATCGGGGGGCCCGGTTCCATTGGGGGCGTGGAATTGCTACATTATTGCACTTTATTTTGGTTTGGTCCACGGTCAAACGAACCAAACCCTATGAACTACGTAACGCAGGTGTAGCGACTGCATTACTGAGCAGACTGAGCAGTGACGGTTCATTACCTTCTCTGCCCATCTGTGACGGTAATGAACCAATAAACACCAAAGAATAAGACGAGGAAGAAACAGAGGATGAAGAAAACCACTCATATATTGGACAGAATGGGCAACCAAAATCCGTCCCCTTTTGCCGGTTTATTTATAGTACGACCTTGGTGACCTGTGGTAATAGGAAATTATTACGGAGGATACAAATGAACATATTTCGCCAAATACAGTGCAGGTGATAATTTTAGTCCCGTGCAAATCAGCATGTGATGTTTCTTGATCGACTTATGGCAGCTGTGGTGGATATAATGAAATACTCTTTTGAACTGATGTTAGAGAAATGTCTATGATTACTTTGTCCTGCATTTCACATTCATTATGGCAGCTCGCAGAGTTCTTCATCAAAGCACGAGCCGAGTGTCCACCAATAAGAGTGATCATGGAAGGGGTTTGGGGTTGGGTAACATGGGTGCGCGTCTGACCCAAGGGAAAGGCCTGTCCCAGGCTGCGCTGTGTGGTTAAGGGTTCCAGCGGGTGTGCTCACGTCTGGTCTGGCACTGCCGGTAATCTCCACCTGCCTACATGTCTGTCTAACCTCCAGAACTCCTGCCCTGCACCACAGTTAGAATGAGTTTTCATACCAATCCGAACGAACCGGGGTTTGTTTAAAGTGGACGAAACAGCACTGGTGTGAAAACGATCTAATAAACCAACCAACAATGTTTTTGCCACCAGACGTATATTCTGAATCATCTCAGAATCTCTCTCATCTCATTTAAAACTATATCATAGATTCAAATCCTTTACCATATGTTTTAGAAGAGAATTAAGAATGAATATAGAGTTTAATCAGAGCACGTTAGCTGTCATCCATAAAAAGTCAAGTGTACTGTTACAGTTAATAAAATGAAAAGCTTCAGTTAATTACATTGTTTCAAGAGGTTACAAATAATTGCTTGCATCATTGTTGATAATTATTTCAGCAGTGTAGATCTAGTCATACTGGATTTTATGTATTAATGCTTATTTTTTTTCCATGTTCTTTGCAGGACCCCCACGCAGAAGAGTTTGAAGACAAAGAGTGGACATTTGTCATCGAAAATGTAAGTATTATAATATTCTGTCCCTCCTTTAGTCCTATAATTTTCCTTAATATCTGTTTCTGCAATTGCATACTGTGTTTTCTCTCTGATATTAAGCACTAATACACATGACTTTGTTTTTTATTTTATTTTATCCCAGTAGTGGGGGTGGGGGTATTTTATGATTAGGTGCTTTGCTCAGTGATATCTGGCTTGTCATTAGCAATGACTGGTGATTGCAACTAAAATTTAAAACAAGCAATAATTCCAAATTCCCAGCTGCTGTGTGTACTAGTGGTATCCTCTTTACATTATACGTGTAGGTTGTGCCACCATGTGGCCATACTATGCTATTACACTATTCTCAGCACCAAGTGTTGTTTTTTGAATATACATCATATAGGCATAGATGAATATTAAACACAGTTCAGAGTATGAGTGTGTTCATGGCAGAAATGTATGGAATCAAATTTGTATCTTTAAAATCAAGCAGAATATTTTAAACATTAAAGAGAAATAATCATTTGAGAGAGAATTAAACTCAATGAAACAAAACATTTTTTATCTCAAAAGTAAAACTTAGAAATTACAAATTATTTATTTAATTGTGTAAACTATTGACTATTTTTTTTACATTTCTGGTTATATATTCTTTTTTTTACAGTTTTCTCTGCTTCAGTCTCTCTGATCACATTTTTGCCCTGACTCTCAGCTTTGCAGTTATGCTGCCAGCTCTCTCATTTGCACTTTCATTTGTTTTTTCTTGCTTGCTACACATAACATCCCGGAAACTGAACTATGTCAGTCAAAAAATAATTATCCAATGAGGGCGCACACCAGATTATAAATTAAATGTATTATTATTATTATAAAACCAGCCACGTGAGAGGTTTGTGTAAGAACTGCAGACAAAAAATCAGGGAACACAATGTTATTTTGAAATTACACTTTTTCCTTCCGTGAGGAAGTTTTGTTTTATATTTAGGAATTTTGCTTGATTCTAAAGGCAGAAATCTGTTTCCATAGTAATGGAGAAAATGATCATTCATTTGTTTGCTGTGTTTGCATTACCATTTGTCTAAAGCAGCTGTGTTTTCATAATGTAAAGGTCAGTTAGTCTTTTGATGCGTTTGTCATAAAGGCCAAACTGCTGTTTAATGCAACAAAGGGAAGTATGAGTTCTTTGGACAGTACAGTTGTATATCATGCTGCATATGATGGAAAGTATGACTCAAAGCGCCTAACATAACAATAACACAGGGAGGAATTGATATAGAAATTTGAAAAAGGGGGATTGATTATCAAAGGAAGGAAGGAAGAGTAAACTGATTACTGGTCAACTGACTTACATTTACAGAGTGTCTTTATGTAATATATATATTTTGGACAAATGAAACCTTTGTCCTTTTATAGAGCCTAAAGTTGCTTTCACAATTCCACCCACAAATCATTGACATGACGATCCCCACTAAAATGATGACCTGACCTCTGTGTTTGACAAAATTGGGTTTGATGGATTGATGCCCACTGTAATTATTACAAATTACAACAGGTCCCCAGGTAATACTGGTCCTATGCGAAATGGGATAGATTTCAGTTCCATATTCTGTCCAATAGATGAGTGTCTTTGGTGTTTCTTAGCTATTTACCATCACCCACGAGTGGGTGTTACCACCGCGTGACGTTGTTCCGTTGTTAAGTGCAGTGTGAAAGCAAATCAAACCGGGTCTCCCGGACTGTCCGGTTGTACGAGGACTTAAATAAAAAAAAAAATCTTAAATTTGTTGAAGCTTATTTAGTGCTACATCAACCATGCTAATGTAGATGCTTCCATTACACTTCAAAATTAGATTTTTTTTATTAACAAAAGTGTGTGTTCAGTGAGTGAAAATAACTGGCATTCCTTCATATCTGTCATACTTCTTTTCTAGTATAGACATGAAATGGGTCTTAATTTATTTTATAATGGTCTGAAAGATATCTTGGATTTAAATGTTGTAAATCGTAGAACCCTTGTAAAAGAATAATGATTGATAAATGTATGATTAATACTTTCTGTGGCAGTGCTCTTAGAATCTCTATTAGAATTGGGTTTAGACTGGAGGAAGTCATTACCACACATCTCAGAATCATTTTACCAGCTGTCATGGGGATAAAACAGATCTTTTGTTTTGTTCAATGATCCTACAAGATAGTAAGTCAGGATTTGCCAGGGAGGACAGGGGAATAAAGCAGGGTGGGCCCACGCTGTCATAGCTGCTTGTTCCCGTTCAGTGACATGAATCTCAAGAACAGCCGGACCTCTCTTTCAAGTCAAGCTCCTGTGTTCAAGGGTCTCTGGTGCTCATGCTGGCTCTGAAAGATCATTAATGACATCTCCAGTTTGGTTTCTTTCTGAGCTAACACCGGTGTTATGTTTCTGAGGAATGCCAGCAGGCATTCACATATTTTGCCAAATATGCTGCAGTAGTAAAAAATAAAAGAATGTTATTTGGAAAGTTAATAACTTCTATGACTGCGTTTCTTTTACTGGCAGAGCCATTTCTGCGGAACCATTAGCTCATACCTCAAAGTGAAGTAATCTTTAAACTCTAGCAATGTTTAAGAGCTTCTGAAATGACAAATGACATATGTGAGGGATTAGCAAGTAATTCTTTTTTGGTATTCTTAATGCTGAGATCAACCAATAAATGTTCTGATGCGAGAGAGGGGAAAACCACCAGTGATCAACAAGGATAGAGAGGATTTTAAGAGATCTGTCTTAGTGCTGGGCCACTGTCACTTTCTGTACACATCAAGCTCAAAGGAATGACAGCAAAATGTGCTCCACCTTTCTCTCTTTGAGAGAAAGCAGAGAGGACAAGCAGGTCAGCCAGTGTTCTCCTGACAGTGTGGGAAAAAGTACAAAGAGAGCAAGAAAGCGAGAGAAAAAGACAAGTTTTTGGGTTTGCCTAGAACGCTGCATACCTGACTAATGACAGAGAGATCAAAGCCTCAGCAGACTCATGACAGCAGGAATAGAGAGAACAGAAGAGGAAGGAGGGGGAGAGAAAATACCCCATACCTCCACACTCTGTGAAGCGATGGCAAAAGTAAAATGAGAGAATGATTTCAGTGAGTTATTAAGTTGAATTATGTTTTGTTTTATTATTACACTTTAAATTTCACATACTGGGCTCTAAACTTTAGATTTGTGATTCTAGTGTTTTCCTGTTTCTTATTGGGATACCTGTATATGTAGTACACAGGTATTTGTATTTTTGTTTTTTTGTCAGTTTACACATACTCCATTCCCCAGAAAAAGTGAGAGGGCGGTCAAGTGAATAAGAGGGAGCCTGTTCCGAGTACAGTTAGAAATTAAGACATGATACAAAAACTCTCTGATCTCAGTTGAGACCAGTTGAGTCTCTGGTTCAAGTTAGTTTGATTCTTTACTAAATGATAGACAGTTGACTCATTTCAGTGAGTACAACACCATCTGGAGAGCCTCCTCTCACAGGGGCAGCTGTAGAGCTTCCAACTGGGAGATTAGGACGTAGCCGGTTTTGAGCCCCAGCTAGTCTGCATGTCGGAGGGTCGTTGAGCAAGACCCTGAACCCAATATATTCCCCGGACGTTTCACAGGGTCTCCCCACTGCTCCCTCACTGATAAGTCATAAGCAGAAAAATAATTTTATTTTGTATGACTGTATGTAGGGCGGCACCGTGGCGCAGTGGTTAGCGCTGCTGCCTCACAGCAAGAAGGTACCGGGTTCAAATCCACGTTTGCGAGCCTTTCTGTGCGGAGTTTGCATGTTCTGCCTGTGTCCACGTGAGTTCTCTCCGGGAACCCCAGCATCCCCCACAGTCCAAGAATATGTGATATAGGTGAATTGGTGACACTGAAATTCCCCATAAGGCTGGGTGTGCGTGTGTATGGTTGTAGGTCTCTATGTTTCAGCCCTGTGATGAACTGGTGACTTGTCCAGGGTGTACCCCGCGTCTCACCCGATGTTAGCTGGGATAGGCTCCAGCCCCCCTTGACCCTGAACAGGATAAGCGGTAGATAATGAATTAATGACTATGTGATCAATAAAGGGTAAATTATTATTTACAGGAAGTACTTCCTTCTTAAAAAATGCATAAATCCTGATTTATGCATTATTCATTATCCGTAACGTCAGATCAATTACTCCTGTTAGCATGCAAGGAATGAGGAAGGAGTACGGTGTCCAGCACATGCGTCTGCATGTGTCAGACATCATGACGCATGATGTCTGACACATGATGTCTGACACTAGAATCACAAAACTTTAGATTTGTGATTCTAGTGTTTTCCTGTTTCTTATTGGGATACCTGTATATGTAGTACACAGGTATTTGTATTTTTGTTTTTTTGTCAGTTTACACATACTCCATTCCCCAGAAAAAGTGAGAGGGCGGTCAAGTGAATAAGAGGGAGCCTGTTCCGAGTACAGTTAGAAATTAAGACATGATACAAAAACTCTCTGATCTCAGTTGAGACCAGTTGAGTCTCTGGTTCAAGTTAGTTTGATTCTTTACTAAATGATAGACAGTTGACTCATTTCAGTGAGTACAACACCATCTGGAGAGCCTCCTCTCACAGGGGCAGCTGTAGAGCTTCCAACTGGGAGATTAGGACGTAGCCGGTTTTGAGCCCCAGCTAGTCTGCATGTCGGAGGGTCGTTGAGCAAGACCCTGAACCCAATATATTCCCCGGACGTTTCACAGGGTCTCCCCACTGCTCCCTCACTGATAAGTCATAAGCAGAAAAATAATTTTATTTTGTATGACTGTATGTAGGGCGGCACCGTGGCGCAGTGGTTAGCGCTGCTGCCTCACAGCAAGAAGGTACCGGGTTCAAATCCACGTTTGCGAGCCTTTCTGTGCGGAGTTTGCATGTTCTGCCTGTGTCCACGTGAGTTCTCTCCGGGAACCCCAGCATCCCCCACAGTCCAAGAATATGTGATATAGGTGAATTGGTGACACTGAAATTCCCCATAAGGCTGGGTGTGC